>CM051662.1:39509429-39534429 GCA_028020825.1 Podargus strigoides
AAACAGAGATTTACACACACACTGACACTTACACACACACACAGACACGTACACACAGACACAGACACACACAGACACTCAGACACTTACACACAGGCACTTACACACACACACTTACAATTACAGACACAGACACGCAACACACAGACACACACAGACACTTACACACACACAGAGTCACTTACACAGAGACACTTACACACACTTACACACACACACACACACACATACACACATACACTTCCACACACACACACAGACTTTTACACACACACACACACTGACACTTACACACACACACAGACACATACACACACAGAGAGACAGTTACACACACACACACTGAGACTTACACAGACTCTCAGACACTTACACACACATACTGAGACACTTACATTCACTTGCACACACACACAGGCACACAGAGACACACACACACAGAAACTTACACACACACACAGACACTTACACACACACACAGAGGCACTTTACAAAGACACACTCAGACACACACACAGAGAAACTTACACACACACACACACACAGAGACACTTACACACACACACACAGACACACACACACACTTACACATACATAGGCACTTACACACGCACAGAGACACTTACACACACACACACGCTTGGACACACACACACACACACAGACACTTACACACACAGACTTCCACACACACACAGAGACACTTACACACAGACACTTCCACACACACACAGACAATTACACACAGACACACACACAGAGACACTTAAACACAGACACTTCCACACACACACAGACGCTTACACACAGACACACAGACACTTACACACACAGACACACTTTCACACACACACACAGACACACACACAGCGACACTTACACACACACAGACACTTACACACACACACAGACACTTACACAGGCTTACACACACACACAGACAGACACACACACACGGACACACACACACACAGACACACACACACACTGACAGACACTTACACACAGACACTTACACACAGACACTTACACACACACACAGACACTTACACACCGACACACACAGACACTTACACACACTTACACACACACACACACACACACACACACACACACAGACACTTACACACACACAGAGACACTTGCACACAAAAACACACACAGAAACACACACACACAGAGACATTTACACACACACACACTGAAGCTTACACACACACACAGACACTTACACAGACACACAAAGTTACACATACACACACTGACACTGACACAGACACACAGACACTTACACACACACATTTACACACACACAGACACACACACACAGAGACTCTTACACACACTCACACACTTACACTCAGAGACTTACACACACATACTGAGACACTTACACACACTTCCACAGACACACAGACACTTACACACAGACACACACACACAGACACTTACACACACAGACACTTACACACAGACACTTACACACAGACAGACACTTACACACACACACAGACACTTACACACACACACACGCACTTACACACAGACACACACACAGAGACACTTACACATAGACACTTACACACACACACACAGACTTACACACAGACACACACACACACAAACAGACATTTACACACACACTGACACTTACACACACACACAGACACACAGACACAGACACACACAGACACTCAGACACTTACACACAGGCACTTACACACACACAGAATTACAGACACAGACACGCAACACACAGACACACACAGACACTTACACACACACACGGACACACACAGCCGCTTACACACCGACACACACAGACACTTACACACACACACACACACACATACACACATACACTTCCACACACACACACAGACTTTTACACACACACACACACTGACACTTACACACACACACAGACACATACACACACAGAGAGACAGTTACACACGCACACTGAGACTTACACAGACACTCAGACAATTACACACACATACTGAGACACTTACACACACTTGCACACACACACAGACACACAGAGACACACACACACAGAAACTTACACACACACACAGACACTTTCACACACACACACAGGCACTTACACAGACACACACACAGACACACACACAGAGAAACTTACACACACATACACACACACAGACACTTACGCACACACAGACACTTACACACACACACACAGACACTTACACACACACACTTACACATACATAGGCACTTACACACGCACAGAGACACTTACACACACACACACGCTTGGTCACACACACACACACACAGACACTTACACACACAGACTTCCACACACACACAGAGACACTTACACACAGACACTTCCACACACACACAGACAATTACACACAGACACACACACAGACACATACACACACACACACAGACACTTACACACACACGCTTACACACACACACTCACACACATACACTTACACACACACAGAGACACTTAAACACATACACTTACACACACACACAGACACTTACACGCACACATTTACACACACACAGGCACTTACATACACACACAGACACTTACACACACACACACAAACACTTAGACACACACACACACACAGACACTTACACACAGACACACACACTTACACACAGACACACACACAGAGACACACACTGACACTTACACACACACACACACTTACACACAGACACACACACAGAGACACTTACACACACACACACACACTTACACACAGACACACACACACACAAACAGAGATTTACACACACACTGACACTTACACACACACACAGACACTTACACACAGACACAGACACACACAGACACTCAGACACTTACACACAGGCACTTACACACACACACTTACAATTACAGACACAGACACGCAACACACAGACACACACAGACACTTACACACACACAGAGACACTTACACAGAGACACTTACACACACTTACACACACACACACACACACATACACACATACACTTCCACACACACACACAGACTTTTACACACACACACACACTGACACTTACACACACACACAGACACATACACACACAGAGAGACAGTTACACACACACACACTGAGACTTACACAGACTCTCAGACACTTACACACACATACTGAGACACTTACATTCACTTGCACACACACACAGGCACACAGAGACACACACACACAGAAACTTACACACACACACAGACACTTACACACACACACACACAGGCACTTTACAAAGACACACTCAGACACACACACAGAGAAACTTACACACACACACACACACAGAGACACTTACACACACACACACAGACACACACACACACTTACACATACATAGGCACTTACACACGCACAGAGACACTTACACACACAGACTACCACACACACACAGAGACACTTACACACAGACACTTCCACACACACACAGACGCTTACACACAGACACACACACACACACACAGACACACACACACACACAGACACACAGACACTTTCACACACACACTTTCACACACACACACAGACACACACACAGCGACACTTACACACACACAGACACTTACACACACACACAGACACTTACACAGGCTTACACACACACACAGACAGACACACACACACGGACACACACACACACAGACACACACACACACTGACAGACACTTACACACAGACACTTCCACACCCACACAGACACACACAGACACACACACACACACAAACAGACATTTACACACACACTGACACACATACACCCACAGACACTTACACACACACAGACACTTACACACACACAGAGACACTTACACAGACACACAAAGTTACACATACACACACTGACACTTACACAGACACACAGACACTTACACACACACATTTACACACACACAGACACACACACACAGAGACTCTTACACACACTCACACACTTACACTCAGAGACTTACACACACATACTGAGACACTTACACACACTTCCACAGACACACAGACACTTACACACAGACACACACACACAGACACTTACACACACAGACACTTACACACACACAGACACTTACACACACACACAGACGCTTACAAACACACACACACACACACACACACAGACACTAACACACACACAGACACAGACACACATACATACACACACACACACTTACACACACACACACTGACAGTTACACACACACACAGACACTTACGCGCACACATTTACACACACACAGACTCTTACACACACACACAGACACTTACACACACACACACACACAGACACACACACAGACACAGACACTTACACACAGACACTTACACACAGACACACACTTACACACACACACAGACACTTACACACACACAGACACTTACACGCACACACACACACAAAAACATTTACACACACACAATCTGACAGTTACACACCCACACAGACACGTACACGCACACATTTACACACACACAGGCACTTACATACACACACAGACACTTACACACACACACACACACACTTAGACACACACACACACAGACACTTACACACAGACACACACACTTACACACAGACAAACACACAGAGACACTTACACACTGACACTTACACACACACACACACACTTACACACAGACACACACACAGAGACACTTACACACACACACACACACTTACACACAGACACACACACACAGAAACTTACACACACACACAGACACTTTCACACACACACACAGGCACTTACACAGACACACACACAGACACACACACAGAGAAACTTACACACACACACACAGACACTTACGCACACACAGACACTTACACACACACACACAGACACTTACACACACACACTTACACATACATAGGCACTTACACACGCACAGAGACACTTACACACACACACACGCTTGGTCACACACACACACACACAGACACTTACACACACAGACTTCCACACACACACAGAGACACTTACACACAGACACTTCCACACACACAGAGACAATTACACACAGACACACACACAGACACTTACACACACACACACAGACACTTGCACACACACGCTTACACACACACACTCACACACAGACACTTACACACACACAGAGACACTTAAACACATACACTTACACACACACACAGACACTTACACGCACACATTTACACACACACAGGCACTTACATACACACACAGACACTTACACACACACACACACACACTTAGACACACACACACACACAGACACTTACACACAGACACTTACACACAGACAGACACTTACACACACACACAGACACTTACACACACACACACGCACTTACACACAGACACACACACACACAAACAGACATTTACACACACACTGACACTTACACACACACACAGACACACAGACACAGACACACACAGACACTCAGACACTTACACACAGGCACTTACACACACACACAATTACAGACACAGACACGCAACACACAGACACACACAGACACTTACACACACACAGAGACACTTACACAGAGACACTTACACACACTTACACATACACACACACACACATACACACATACACTTCCACACACACACACAGACTTTTACACACACACACACACTGACACTTACACACACACACAGACACATACACACACAGAGAGACAGTTACACACACACACACTGAGACTTACACAGGCACTCAGACACTTACACACACATACTGAGACACTTACATTCACTTGCACACACACACAGACACACAGAGACACACACACACAGAAACTTACACACACACACAGACACTTACACACACACACACACAGGCACTTTACAAAGACACACTCAGACACACACACAGAGAAACTTACACACACACACACACACAGAGACACTTACACACACACACACAGACACACACACACACTTACACATACATAGGCACTTACACACGCACAGAGACACTTACACACACACACACGCTTGGACACACACACACACACACAGACACTTACACACACAGACTTCCACACACACACAGAGACACTTACACACAGACACTTCCACACACACACAGACAATTACACACAGACACACACACAGAGACACTTAAACACAGACACTTCCACACACACACAGACGCTTACACACAGACACACACACACACACACAGACACACACACACACACAGACACACAGACACTTACACACACACACTTTCACACACACACACAGACATACACACAGCGACACTTACACACACACAGACACTTACACACACACACAGACACTTACACAGGCTTACACACACACACAGACAGACACACACACACGGACACACACACACACAGACACACACACACACTGACAGACACTTACACACAGACACTTACACACAGACACTTACACACACACACAGACACTTACACACACACACACACTCTTACAAAAACAAACACACAATTACACACAGACACTTCCACACACACAGAGACACTTACACACAGACACTTCCACACACACACAGACACTTCCACACAGACACACACACAGAGAGACACACACACACAAAAACAGACATTTACACACACACACACTGACACTTACACACACACAGAGACACTTACACGCACACATTTACACACACACAGGCACTTACACACACACACACAGACACTTGCACACACGCACACTTAAACACAGAGACTTACGCACATATACTGAGACACTTACACACACTTACACACACACACAGACACTTACACACAGACAAACACACAGAGACACTTACAAACACAGACACACACACACACACAGACACTTACACACACACACAGACACACACAGACACACACACACACACAAACAGACATTTACACACACACTGACACACATACACCCACAGACACTTACACACACACACACACAGACAGTTACACACACACACACTGACACTTACACACACACACGGACACACACAGACGCTTACACACCGACACACACAGACACTTACACACAGACAGTGACACTTACACACAGACACTTACACACACACACAGAGACACACACAGACACACACACTTACACACAGACACACACACACACACACACACAGACACTTACACACACACAGAGACACTTGCACACAAAAACACACACAGAAACACACACACAGAGACATTTACACACACACACACTGAAGCTTACACACACACACAGACACTTACACAGACACACAGAGACAGTTACACATACACACACTGACACTTACACAGACACACAGACACTTACACACACACATTTACACACACACAGACACACACACACAGAGACTCTTACACACACTCACACACTTACACTCAGAGACTTACACACACATACTGAGACACATACACACACTTCCACAGACACACAGACACTTACACACAGACACACACACTCAGACACTTACATACACAGACACTTACACACACACAGACACTTACACACACACACAGAGGCTTACAAACACACACACACACACACACACTTACACACACACACACTGACAGTTACACACACACACAGACACTTACGCGCACACATTTACACACACACAGGCTCTTACACACACACACAGACACTTACACACACACACACACACTTAGACACACACACACACACACACAGACACTTACACACAGACACTTACACACAGACACACACTTACACACACACACAGACACTTACACACACACAGACACTTACACGCACACACACACACAAACATTTACACACACACAATCTGACAGTTACACACCCACACAGACACTTACACGCGCACATTTACACACACACAGGCACTTACATACACACACAGACACTTACACACACACACACACACACTTAGACACACACACACACACAGACACTTACACACAGACACACACACTTACACACACACACACGCACTGAGAGACACTTACACATAGACACTTACACACACACACACACACTTACACACAGACACACACACACACAAACAGACATTTACACACACACTGACACTTACACACACACACAGACACTTACACACATACACAGACACACACAGACACTCAGACACTTACACACAGGCACTTACACACACACACTTACAATTACAGACACAGACACGCAACACACAGACACACACAGACACTTACACACACACAGAGACACTTACACAGAGACACTTACACACACTTACACACACACACACACACATACACACATACACTTCCACACACACACACAGACTTTTACACACACACACACACTGACACTTACACACACACACAGACACATACACACACAGAGAGACAGTTACACACACACACACTGAGACTTACACAGACACTCAGACAATTACACACACATACTGAGACACTTACACACACTTGCACACACACACAGACACACAGAGACACACACATACAGAAACTTACACACACACACAGACACTTTCACACACACACACAGGCACTTACACAGACACACACACAGACACACACACAGAAAAACTTACACACACACACACACACACAGACACTTACGCACACACAGACACTTACACACACACACACAGACATTTACACACACACGCTTACACATACATAGGCACTTACACTCGCACAGAGACACTTACACACACACACACGCTTGGTCACACACACACACACACAGACACTTACACACACAGACTTCCACACACACACAGAGACACTTACACACAGACACTTCCACACACACACAGACAATTACACACAAACACACACACAGACACTTACACACACACACACACAGACACTTACACACACACGCTTACACACACACACTCACACACAGACACTTACACACACACAGAGACACTTAAACACATACACTTCCACACACACACAGACCCTTACACACACACATTCACACACACACAGACACTTACACACAGACACACACACACAGACACTTACACACAGACACTTACACACACACAGAGACACTTACACACAGACACTTAGACACACACACACAGACACACACAGACACTTACACACTGACACACACACAGAGACACACACACACACAAACATTTACACACACACACACTGACAGTTACACACACACACAGACACTCACACGCACACATTTACACACACACAGGCTCTTACACACGCACAGAGACACTTACACACACACACACACACACTTAGATACACACGCACACACACAGACACTTACACACACACGCTTACACACACACACACACACACACAGACGCTTACACACAGACACACACACACAGACACTTACACACAGACACTTACCCACACACAGAGACACTTACACACAGACACTTACACACACACACACAGACACACACAGACACTTACACACTCACACACACACAGAGACACACACACACACAAAAATTTACACACACACACACTGACAGTTACACACACACACAGACGCTCACACGCACACATTTACACACACACAGGCTCTTACACACACACAGAGACACTTACACACACAAACACACACTTAGAGACACACACACACACACACTTAGATACACACGCACACACACAGACACTTACACACAGACACTTACACACAGACACACACTTACACACACACAAAGACACTTGCACACACACAGACACTTACACACACACACACACAAACATTTACACACACACACACTGACAGTTACACACACACACAGACACTTACACACAGACACACACACAGAGACACACACACACACAAAAACAGACATTTACACACACACACACTGACACTTACACACACACAGAGACACTTACACGCACACATTTACACACACACAGGCACTTACACACACACACACAGACACTTGCACACACGCACACTTAAACACAGAGACTTACGCACATATACTGAGACACTTACACACACTTACACACACACACAGACACTTACACACAGACAAACACACAGAGACACTTACAAACACAGACACACACACACACACAGACACTTACACACACACACAGACACACACAGACACACACACACACACAAACAGACATTTACACACACACTGACACACATACACCCACAGACACTTACACACACACACACAGAGACAGTTACACACACACACACTGACACTTACACACACACACGGACACACACAGACGCTTACACACCGACACACACAGACACTTACACACAGACAGAGACACTTACACACAGACACTTACACACACACACAGAGACACACACAGACACACACACTTACACACACACACACACACACACACACAGAAACTTACACACACACAGAGACACTTGCACACAAAAACACACACAGAAACACACACACACAGAGACATTTACACACACACACACTGAAGCTTACACACACACACAGACACTTACACAGACACACACTTACACACACACACAGACACTTACACAGACACACAGACACTTACACGCACACACACACACAAACATTTACACACACACAATCTGACAGTTACACACCCACACAGACACTTACACGCGCACATTTACACACACACAGGCACTTACATACACACACAGACACACACACACACACACGCACTGAGAGACACTTACACATAGACACTTACACACACACACACACTTACACACAGACACACACACACACAAACAGACATTTACACACACACTGACACTTACACACACACACAGGCGCTTACACACAGACACAGACACACACAGACACTCAGACACTTACACACAGGCACTTACACACACACACTTACAATTACAGACACAGACACGCAACACACAGACACACACAGACACTTACACACACACAGAGACACTTACACAGAGACACTTACACACACTTACACACACACACACACACACATACACACATACACTTCCACACACACACACAGACTTTTACACACACACACACACTGACACTTACACACACACACAGACACATACACACACAGAGAGACAGTTACACACACACACACTGAGACTTACACAGACTCTCAGACACTTACACACACATACTGAGACACTTACATTCACTTGCACACACACACAGGCACACAGAGACACACACACACAGAAACTTACACACACACACAGACACTTACACACACACACACACAGGCACTTTACAAAGACACACTCAGACACACACACAGAGAAACTTACACACACACACACACACAGAGACACTTACACACACACACACAGACACACACACACACTTACACATACATAGGCACTTACACACGCACAGAGACACTTACACACACACACACGCTTGGACACACACACAAACACACAGACACTTACACACACAGACTTCCACACACACACAGAGACACTTACACACAGACACTTCCACACACACACAGACGCTTACACACAGACACACACACACACACACAGACACACACACACACAGACACACAGACACTTACACACACACACTTTCACACACACACACAGACACACACACAGCGACACTTACACACACACAGACACTTACACACACACACAGACACTTACACAGTCAGACACACACACACGGACACACACACACACAGACACACACACACACTGACAGACACTTACACACAGACACTTACACACAGACACTTACACACACACACAGACACTTACACACCGACACACACAGACACTTACACACACTTACACACACACACACACACACACACACACACAGACACTTACACACACACAGAGACACTTGCACACAAAAACACACACAGAAACACACACACACAGAGACATTTACACACACACACACTGAAGCTTACACACACACACAGACACTTACACAGACACACAAAGTTACACATACACACACTGACACTTACACAGACACACAGACACTTACACACACACATTTACACACACACAGACACACACACACACAGACTCTTACACACACTCACACACTTACACTCAGAGACTTACACACACATACTGAGACACTTACAAACACTTCCACAGACACACAGACACTTACACACAGACAAACACACAGAGACACTTACAAACACAGACACACACACACACACAGACACTTACACACACACACAGACACACACAGACACACACACACACACAAACAGACATTTACACACACACTGACACACATACACCCACAGACACTTACACACACACACACACAGACAGTTACACACACACACACTGACACTTACACACACACACGGACACACACAGACGCTTACACACCGACACACACAGACACTTACACACAGACAGAGACACTTACACACAGACACTTACACACACACACAGAGACACACACAGACACACACACTTACACACACACACACACACACACACACAGACACTTACACACACACAGAGACACTTGCACACAAAAACACACACAGAAACACACACACACAGAGACATTTACACACACACACACTGAAGCTTACACACACACACAGACACTTACACAGACACACACTTACACACACACACAGACACTTACACACACACAGACACTTACACGCACACACACACACAAACATTTACACACACACAATCTGACAGTTACACACCCACACAGACACTTACACGCGCACATTTACACACACACAGGCACTTACATACACACACAGACACACACACACACACACGCACTGAGAGACACTTACACATAGACACTTACACACACACACACACTTACACACAGACACACACACACACAAACAGACATTTACACACACACTGACACTTACACACACACACAGGCGCTTACACACAGACACAGACACACACAGACACTCAGACACTTACACACAGGCACTTACACACACACACTTACAATTACAGACACAGACACGCAACACACAGACACACACAGACACTTACACACACACAGAGACACTTACACAGAGACACTTACACACACTTACACACACACACACACACACATACACACATACACTTCCACACACACACACAGACTTTTACACACACACACACACTGACACTTACACACACACACAGACACATACACACACAGAGAGACAGTTACACACACACACACTGAGACTTACACAGACTCTCAGACACTTACACACACATACTGAGACACTTACATTCACTTGCACACACACACAGGCACACAGAGACACACACACACAGAAACTTACACACACACACAGACACTTACACACACACACACACAGGCACTTTACAAAGACACACTCAGACACACACACAGAGAAACTTACACACACACACACACACAGAGACACTTACACACACACACACAGACACACACACACACAAACAGAGATTTACACACACACTGACACTTACACACACACACAGACACGTACACACAGACACAGACACACACAGACACTCAGACACTTACACACAGGCACTTACACACACACACTTACAATTACAGACACAGACACGCAACACACAGACACACACAGACACTTACACACACACAGAGACACTTACACAGAGACACTTACACACACTTACACACACACACACACACACATACACACATACACTTCCACACACACACACAGACTTTTACACACACACACACACTGACACTTACACACACACACAGACACATACACACACAGAGAGACAGTTACACACACACACACTGAGACTTACACAGACTCTCAGACACTTACACACACATACTGAGACACTTACATTCACTTGCACACACACACAGGCACACAGAGACACACACACACAGAAACTTACACACACACACAGACACTTACACACACACACAGAGGCACTTTACAAAGACACACTCAGACACACACACAGAGAAACTTACACACACACACACACACAGAGACACTTACACACACACACACAGACACACACACACACTTACACATACATAGGCACTTACACACGCACAGAGACACTTACACACACACACACGCTTGGACACACACACACACACACAGACACTTACACACACAGACTTCCACACACACACAGAGACACTTACACACAGACACTTCCACACACACACAGACAATTACACACAGACACACACACAGAGACACTTAAACACAGACACTTCCACACACACACAGACGCTTACACACAGACACACACACACACACACAGACACACACACACACACAGACACACAGACACTTACACACACACACTTTCACACACACACACAGACACACACACAGCGACACTTACACACACACAGACACTTACACACACACACAGACACTTACACAGGCTTACACACACACACAGACAGACACACACACACGGACACACACACACACAGACACACACACACACTGACAGACACTTACACACAGACACTTACACACAGACACTTACACACACACACAGACACTTACACACCGACACACACAGACACTTACACACACTTACACACACACACACACACACACACACACACACACAGACACTTACACACACACAGAGACACTTGCACACAAAAACACACACAGAAACACACACACACAGAGACATTTACACACACACACACTGAAGCTTACACACACACACAGACACTTACACAGACACACAAAGTTACACATACACACACTGACACTGACACAGACACACAGACACTTACACACACACATTTACACACACACAGACACACACACACAGAGACTCTTACACACACTCACACACTTACACTCAGAGACTTACACACACATACTGAGACACTTACACACACTTCCACAGACACACAGACACTTACACACAGACACACACACACAGACACTTACACACACAGACACTTACACACAGACACTTACACACAGACAGACACTTACACACACACACAGACACTTACACACACACACACGCACACACAGACACACACACAGAGACACTTACACATAGACACTTACACACACACACACAGACTTACACACAGACACACACACACACAAACAGACATTTACACACACACTGACACTTACACACACACACAGACACACAGACACAGACACACACAGACACTCAGACACTTACACACAGGCACTTACACACACACAGAATTACAGACACAGACACGCAACACACAGACACACACAGACACTTACACACACACACGGACACACACAGCCGCTTACACACCGACACACACAGACACTTACACACACACACACACACACATACACACATACACTTCCACACACACACACAGACTTTTACACACACACACACACTGACACTTACACACACACACAGACACAATCACACACAGAGAGACAGTTACACACGCACACTGAGACTTACACAGACACTCAGACAATTACACACACATACTGAGACACTTACACACACTTGCACACACACACAGACACACAGAGACACACACACACAGAAACTTACACACACACACAGACACTTTCACACACACACACAGGCACTTACACAGACACACACACAGACACACACACAGAGAAACTTACACACACATACACACACACAGACACTTACGCACACACAGACACTTACACACACACACACAGACACTTACACACACACACTTACACATACATAGGCACTTACACACGCACAGAGACACTTACACACACACACACGCTTGGTCACACACACACACACACAGACACTTACACACACAGACTTCCACACACACACAGAGACACTTACACACAGACACTTCCACACACACACAGACAATTACACACAGACACACACACAGACACATACACACACACACACAGACACTTACACACACACGCTTACACACACACACTCACACACATACACTTACACACACACAGAGACACTTAAACACATACACTTACACACACACACAGACACTTACACGCACACATTTACACACACACAGGCACTTACATACACACACAGACACTTACACACACACACACAAACACTTAGACACACACACACACACAGACACTTACACACAGACACACACACTTACACACAGACACACACACAGAGACACACACTGACACTTACACACACACACACACTTACACACAGACACACACACAGAGACACTTACACACACACACACACACTTACACACAGACACACACACACACAAACAGAGATTTACACACACACTGACACTTACACACACACACAGACACTTACACACAGACACAGACACACACAGACACTCAGACACTTACACACAGGCACTTACACACACACACTTACAATTACAGACACAGACACGCAACACACAGACACACACAGACACTTACACACACACAGAGACACTTACACAGAGACACTTACACACACTTACACACACACACACACACACATACACACATACACTTCCACACACACACACAGACTTTTACACACACACACACACTGACACTTACACACACACACAGACACATACACACACAGAGAGACAGTTACACACACACACACTGAGACTTACACAGACTTTCAGACACTTACACACACATACTGAGACACTTACATTCACTTGCACACACACACAGGCACACAGAGACACACACACACAGAAACTTACACACACACACAGACACTTACACACACACACACACAGGCACTTTACAAAGACACACTCAGACACACACACAGAGAAACTTACACACACACACACACACAGAGACACTTACACACACACACACAGACACACACACACACTTACACATACATAGGCACTTACACACGCACAGAGACACTTACACACACAGACTTCCACACACACACAGAGACACTTACACACAGACACTTCCACACACACACAGACGCTTACACACAGACACACACACACACACACAGACACACACACACACACACACACACAGACACTTACACACACACACTTTCACACACACACACAGACACACACACAGCGACACTTACACACACACAGACACTTACACACACACACAGACACTTACACAGGCTTACACACACACACAGACAGACACACACACACGGACACACACACACACAGACACACACACACACTGACAGACACTTACACACAGACACTTCCACACCCACACAGACACACACAGACACACACACACACACAAACAGACATTTACACACACACTGACACACATACACCCACAGACACTTACACACACACAGACACTTACACACACACAGACACTTGCACACAAAAACACACACAGAAACACACACACACAGAGACATTTACACACACACACACTGAAGCTTACACACACACACAGACACTTACACAGACACACAAAGTTACACATACACACACTGACACTTACACAGACACACAGACACTTACACACACACATTTACACACACACAGACACACACACACAGAGACTCTTACACACACTCACACACTTACACTCAGAGACTTACACACACATACTGAGACACTTACACACACTTCCACAGACACACAGACACTTACACACAGACACACACACACAGACACTTACACACACAGACACTTACACACACACAGACACTTACACACACACACAGACGCTTACAAACACACACACACACACACACACAGACACTAACACACACACAGACACAGACACACATACATACACACACACACACTTACACACACACACACTGACAGTTACACACACACACAGACACTTACGCGCACACATTTACACACACACAGACTCTTACACACACACACAGACACTTACACACACACACACACACAGACACACACACACACACAGACACTTACACACAGACACTTACACACAGACACACACTTACACACACACACAGACACTTACACACACACAGACACTTACACGCACACACACACACAAAAACATTTACACACACACAATCTGACAGTTACACACCCACACAGACACGTACACGCACACATTTACACACACACAGGCACTTACATACACACACAGACACTTACACACACACACACACACACTTAGACACACACACACACAGACACTTACACACAGACACACACACTTACACACAGACAAACACACAGAGACACTTACACACTGACACTTACACACACACACACACACTTACACACAGACACACACACAGAGACACTTATACACACACACACACACTTACACACAGACACACACACACAGAAACTTACACACACACACAGACACTTTCACACACACACACAGGCACTTACACAGACACACACACAGACACACACACAGAGAAACTTACACACACACACACAGACACTTACGCACACACAGACACTTACACACACACACACAGACACTTACACACACACACTTACACATACATAGGCACTTACACACGCACAGAGACACTTACACACACACACACGCTTGGTCACACACACACACACACAGACACTTACACACACAGACTTCCACACACACACAGAGACACTTACACACAGACACTTCCACACACACAGAGACAATTACACACAGACACACACACAGACACTTACACACACACACACAGACACTTGCACACACACGCTTACACACACACACTCACACACAGACACTTACACACACACAGAGACACTTAAACACATACACTTACACACACACACAGACACTTACACGCACACATTTACACACACACAGGCACTTACATACACACACAGACACTTACACACACACACACACACACTTAGACACACACACACACACAGACACTTACACACAGACACTTACACACAGACAGACACTTACACACACACACAGACGCTTACACACACACACACGCACTTACACACAGACACACACACACACAAACAGACATTTACACACACACTGACACTTACACACACACACAGACACACAGACACAGACACACACAGACACTCAGACACTTACACACAGGCACTTACACACACACACAATTACAGACACAGACACGCAACACACACACACACAGACACTTACACACACACAGAGACACTTACACAGAGACACTTACACACACTTACACATACACACACACACACATACACACATACACTTCCACACACACACACAGACTTTTACACACACACACACACTGACACTTACACACACACACAGACACATACACACACAGAGAGACAGTTACACACACACACACTGAGACTTACACAGGCACTCAGACACTTACACACACATACTGAGACACTTACATTCACTTGCACACACACACAGACACACAGAGACACACACACACAGAAACTTACACACACACACAGACACTTACACACACACACACACAGGCACTTTACAAAGACACACTCAGACACACACACAGAGAAACTTACACACACACACACACACAGAGACACTTACACACACACACACAGACACACACACACACTTACACATACATAGGCACTTACACACGCACAGAGACACTTACACACACACACACGCTTGGACACACACACACACACACAGACACTTACACACACAGACTTCCACACACACACAGAGACACTTACACACAGACACTTCCACACACACACAGACAATTACACACAGACACACACACAGAGACACTTAAACACAGACACTTCCACACACACACAGACGCTTACACACAGACACACACACACACACACAGACACACACACACACACAGACACACAGACACTTACACACACACACTTTCACACAGACACACAGACACACACACAGCGACACTTACACACACACAGACACTTACACACACACACAGACACTTACACAGGCTTACACACACACACAGACAGACACACACACACGGACACACACACACACAGACACACACACACACTGACAGACACTTACACACAGACACTTACACACAGACACTTACACACACACACAGACACTTACACACACACACACACTCTTACACAAACAAACACACAATTACACACAGACACTTCCACACACACAGAGACACTTACACACAGACACTTCCACACACACACAGACACTTCCACACAGACACACACACAGAGAGACACACACACACAAAAACAGACATTTACACACACACACACTGACACTTACACACACACAGAGACACTTACACGCACACATTTACACACACACAGGCACTTACACACACACACACAGACACTTGCACACACGCACACTTAAACACAGAGACTTACGCACATATACTGAGACACTTACACACACTTACACACACACACAGACACTTACACACAGACAAACACACAGAGACACTTACAAACACAGACACACACACACACACAGACACTTACACACACACACAGACACACACAGACACACACACACACACAAACAGACATTTACACACACACTGACACACATACACCCACAGACACTTACACACACACACACACAGACAGTTACACACACACACACTGACACTTACACACACACACGGACACACACAGACGCTTACACACCGACACACACAGACACTTACACACAGACAGAGACACTTACACACAGACACTTACACACACACACAGAGACACACACAGACACACACACTTACACACTGACACACACACACACACACACACAGACACTTACACACACACAGAGACACTTGCACACAAAAACACACACAGAAACACACACACAGAGACATTTACACACACACACACTGAAGCTTACACACACACACAGACACTTACACAGACACACAGAGACAGTTACACATACACACACTGACACTTACACAGACACACAGACACTTACACACACACATTTACACACACACAGACACACACACACAGAGACTCTTACACACACTCACACACTTACACTCAGAGACTTACACACACATACTGAGACACTTACACACACTTCCACAGACACACAGACACTTACACACAGACACACACACTCAGACACTTACATACACAGACACTTACACACACACAGACACTTACACACACACACAGAGGCTTACAAACACACACACACACACACACACTTACACACACACACACTGACAGTTACACACACACACAGACACTTACGCGCACACATTTACACACACACAGGCTCTTACACACACACACAGACACTTACACACACACACACACACTTAGACACACACACACACACACACAGACACTTACACACAGACACTTACACACAGACACACACTTACACACACACACAGACACTTACACACACACAGACACTTACACGCACACACACACACAAACATTTACACACACACAATCTGACAGTTACACACCCACACAGACACTTACACGCGCGCATTTACACACACACAGGCACTTACATACACACACAGACACTTACACACACACACACACACACTTAGACACACACACACACACAGACACTTACACACAGACACACACACTTACACACACACACACGCACTGAGAGACACTTACACATAGACACTTACACACACACACACACACTTACACACAGACACACACACACACAAACAGACATTTACACACACACTGACACTTACACACACACACAGACACTTACACACATACACAGACACACACAGACACTCAGACACTTACACACAGGCACTTACACACACACACTTACAATTACAGACACAGACACGCAACACACAGACACACACATAGTCACTTACACACACACAGAGACACTTACACAGAGACACTTACACACACTTACACACACACACACACACATACACACATACACTTCCACACACACACACAGACTTTTACACACACACACACACTGACACTTACACACACACACAGACACATACACACACAGAGAGACAGTTACACACACACACACTGAGACTTACACAGACACTCAGACAATTACACACACATACTGAGACACTTACACACACTTGCACACACACACAGACACACAGAGACACACACATACAGAAACTTACACACACACACAGACACTTTCACACACACACACAGGCACTTACACAGACACACACACAGACACACACACAGAAAAACTTACACACACACACACACACACAGACACTTACGCACACACAGACACTTACACACACACACACAGACATTTACACACACACGCTTACACATACATAGGCACTTACACTCGCACAGAGACACTTACACACACACACACGCTTGGTCACACACACACACACACAGACACTTACACACACAGACTTCCACACACACACAGAGACACTTACACACAGACACTTCCACACACACACAGACAATTACACACAAACACACACACAGACACTTACACACACACACACACAGACACTTACACACACACGCTTACACACACACACTCACACACAGACACTTACACACACACAGAGACACTTAAACACATACACTTCCACACACACACAGACCCTTACACACACACATTCACACACACACAGACACTTACACACAGACACACACACACAGACACTTACACACAGACACTTACACACACACAGAGACACTTACACACAGACACTTAGACACACACACACAGACACACACAGACACTTACACACTGACACACACACAGAGACACACACACACACAAACATTTACACACACACACACTGACAGTTACACACACACACAGACACTCACACGCACACATTTACACACACACAGGCTCTTACACACGCACAGAGACACTTACACACACACACACACACACTTAGATACACACGCACACACACAGACACTTACACACACACGCTTACACACACACACACACACACACAGACGCTTACACACAGACACACACACACAGACACTTACACACAGACACTTACCCACACACAGAGACACTTACACACAGACACTTACACACACACACACAGACACACACAGACACTTACACACTCACACACACACAGAGACACACACACACACAAAAATTTACACACACACACACTGACAGTTACACACACACACAGACGCTCACACGCACACATTTACACACACACAGGCTCTTACACACACACAGAGACACTTACACACACAAACACACACTTAGAGACACACACACACACACACTTAGATACACACGCACACACACAGACACTTACACACAGACACTTACACACAGACACACACTTACACACACACAAAGACACTTGCACACACACAGACACTTACACACACACACACACAAACATTTACACACACACACACTGACAGTTACACACACACACAGACACTTACACACAGACACACACACAGAGACACACACACACACAAAAACAGACATTTACACACACACACACTGACACTTACACACACACAGAGACACTTACACGCACACATTTACACACACACAGGCACTTACACACACACACACAGACACTTGCACACACGCACACTTAAACACAGAGACTTACGCACATATACTGAGACACTTACACACACTTACACACACACACAGACACTTACACACAGACAAACACACAGAGACACTTACAAACACAGACACACACACACACACAGACACTTACACACACACACAGACACACACAGACACACACACACACACAAACAGACATTTACACACACACTGACACACATACACCCACAGACACTTACACACACACACACACAGACAGTTACACACACACACACTGACACTTACACACACACACGGACACACACAGACGCTTACACACCGACACACACAGACACTTACACACAGACAGAGACACTTACACACAGACACTTACACACACACACAGAGACACACACAGACACACACACTTACACACACACACACACACACACACACAGACACTTACACACACACAGAGACACTTGCACACAAAAACACACACAGAAACACACACACACAGAGACATTTACACACACACACACTGAAGCTTACACACACACACAGACACTTACACAGACACACACTTACACACACACACAGACACTTACACACACACAGACACTTACACGCACACACACACACAAACATTTACACACACACAATCTGACAGTTACACACCCACACAGACACTTACACGCGCACATTTACACACACACAGGCACTTACATACACACACAGACACACACACACACACACGCACTGAGAGACACTTACACATAGACACTTACACACACACACACACTTACACACAGACACACACACACACAAACAGACATTTACACACACACTGACACTTACACACACACACAGGCGCTTACACACAGACACAGACACACACAGACACTCAGACACTTACACACAGGCACTTACACACACACACTTACAATTACAGACACAGACACGCAACACACAGACACACACAGACACTTACACACACACAGAGACACTTACACAGAGACACTTACACACACTTACACACACACACACACACACACACATACACTTCCACACACACACACAGACTTTTACACACACACACACACTGACACTTACACACACACACAGACACATACACACACAGAGAGACAGTTACACACACACACACTGAGACTTACACAGACTCTCAGACACTTACACACACATACTGAGACACTTACATTCACTTGCACACACACACAGGCACACAGAGACACACACACACAGAAACTTACACACACACACAGACACTTACACACACACACACACAGGCACTTTACAAAGACACACTCAGACACACACACAGAGAAACTTACACACACACACACACACAGAGACACTTACACACACACACACAGACACACACACACACTTACACATACATAGGCACTTACACACGCACAGAGACACTTACACACACACACACGCTTGGACACACACACAAACACACAGACACTTACACACACAGACTTCCACACACACACAGAGACACTTACACACAGACACTTCCACACACACACAGACGCTTACACACAGACACACACACAC
>CM051662.1:39536929-39556929 GCA_028020825.1 Podargus strigoides
ACACACACACAGACACATACACACACAGAGAGACAGTTACACACACACACACTGAGACTTACACAGGCACTCAGACACTTACACACACATACTGAGACACTTACATTCACTTGCACACACACACAGACACACAGAGACACACACACACAGAAACTTACACACACACACAGACACTTACACACACACACAGGCACTTTACAAAGACACACTCAGACACACACACAGAGAAACTTACACACACACACACACACAGAGACACTTACACACACACACACAGACACACACACACACTTACACATACATAGGCACTTACACACGCACAGAGACACTTACACACACACACACGCTTGGACACACACACACACACACAGACACTTACACACACAGACTTCCACACACACACAGAGACACTTACACACAGACACTTCCACACACACACAGACAATTACACACAGACACACACACACAGACACTTAAACACAGACACTTCCACACACACACAGACGCTTACACACAGACACACACACACACACACAGACACACACACACACACAGACACACAGACACTTACACACACACACTTTCACACACACACACAGACACACACACAGCGACACTTACACACACACAGACACTTACACACACACACAGACACTTACACAGGCTTACACACACACACAGACAGACACACACACACGGACACACACACACACAGACACACACACACACTGACAGACACTTACACACAGACACTTACACACAGACACTTACACACACACACAGACACTTACACACACACACACACTCTTACACAAACAAACACACAATTACACACAGACACTTCCACACACACAGAGACACTTACACACAGACACTTCCACACACACACAGACACTTCCACACAGACACACACACAGAGAGACACACACACACAAAAACAGACATTTACACACACACACACTGACACTTACACACACACAGAGACACTTACACGCACACATTTACACACACACAGGCACTTACACACACACACACAGACACTTGCACACACGCACACTTAAACACAGAGACTTACGCACATATACTGAGACACTTACACACACTTACACACACACACAGACACTTACACACAGACAAACACACAGAGACACTTACAAACACAGACACACACACACACAGACACTTACACACACACACAGACACACACAGACACACACACACACACAAACAGACATTTACACACACACTGACACACATACACCCACAGACACTTACACACACACACACACAGACAGTTACACACACACACACTGACACTTACACACACACACGGACACACACAGACGCTTACAAACCGACACACACAGACACTTACACACAGACAGAGACACTTACACACAGACACTTACACACACACACAGAGACACACACAGACACACACACTTACACACAGACACACACACACACACACACACAGACACTTACACACACACAGAGACACTTGCACACAAAAACACACACAGAAACACACACACAGAGACATTTACACACACACACACTGAAGCTTACACACACACACAGACACTTACACAGACACACAGAGTTACACATACACACACTGACACTTACACAGACACACAGACACTTACACACACATATTTACACACACACAGACACAGACACACAAAGACTCTTGCACAAACACACACTTAAACACAGAGACTTACACACACATACTGAGACACTTACACACACTTACACACACACACAGACACTTACACACAGACACACACACACAGACACTTACACACACAGACACTTGCACACACACACACAGACACTTACACACACACACAGACACTTACAAACACACACACACACACACAGACACTAACACACACACACTTACACACACACACACACACACACACACACACACTTATACACACACACACTGACAGTTACACACACACACAGACACTTACGCGCACGCATTTACACACACACAGGCTCTTACACACACACACAGACACACACACACACACACACACTTAGACACACACACACACACGCAGACACTTACACACAGACACTTACACACAGACACACACTTACACTCACACACGAAACATTTACACACACACAATCTGACAGTTACACACACACACAGACACTTACACGCGCACATTTACACACACACAGGCACTTACATACACACACAGACACTTACACACACACACACACACTTAGACACACACACACACACAGACACTTACACACAGACACTTACACACAGACAGACACTTACACACAGACACTTACACACACACAGAGGCACTTACACACAGACACTTCCGCACACAGACAGAGACTTACACACAGACACACACACACAGACACACACACACACAAAACCAGACATTTACACACACACACACTGACACTTACACACACACAGAGACACTTACACGCACACATTTACACACACACAGGCACTTACACACACACACACAGACACTTGCACACACACACACTTAAACACAGAGACTTACGCACATATACTGAGACACTTACACACACTTCCACACACACACAGACACTTACACACAGACAGACACTTACACACACACACAGACGCTTACAAACACACACACACACACACACACACAGACACTTACACACAGACACTTACACACAGACACACACTTACACACACACACAGACATTTACACACACACACACTGACAGTTACACACACACACAGACACTTACGCGCACACATTTACACACACACAGGCTCTTACACACACACACAGACACTTACACACACACACACACACTTAGACACACACACACACACACACAGACACTTACACACAGACACTTGCACACAGACACACACTTACACTCACACACACAAACATTTACACACACACAATCTGACAGTTACACACACACACAGACACTTACACGCGCACATTTACACACACACAGGCACTTACATACACACACAGACACTTACACACACACACACACACACTTAGACACACACACACACACAGACACTTACACACAGACACTTACACACAGACAGACACTTACACACAGACACTTCCACACACAGACAGAGACTTACACACAGACACACACTCTTAGACACACACACACACACAGACACTTACACACACACACTTCCACACACTAACACACAATTACACACAGACACTTACACACACACAGAGACACTTACACACAGACACTTCCACACACAGACAGAGACTTACACACAGACACACACACAGAGACACACACACACACAAAAACAGATATTTACACACACACACACTGACACTTAGACACACACACAGACACTTACACACACTCAGACACTTCCACACACACACAGACGCTTACACACAGACAGACACACACACACAGACACACACACACACACAGACACACACAGACACTTACACACACACAGACACTTTCACACACACACACAGACACAGACACACACACAGCGACACTTCCACACACACAGACAGTTACACACACAGAGACACACACAGACACTTACACACACACGCTTACACACACACACAGACACACACACAGACACACACACACAGACACACACACACACAGACACTTACACACAGACACTTACACAAAGACACTTACACACACACAGAGACACTTACACACACACACACTCTTACACACACAAACACACAATTACACACAGACACTTTCACACACACAGAGACACTTACACACAGACACTTCCACACACACACAGACACTTACACACAGACACACACACACAGAGACACACACACACAAAAACAGACATTTACACATACACACACTGACACTTACACACACACAGAGACACTTACACGCACACATTTACACACACACAGGCACTTAAACACACACACACAGACACTTGCACACACACACAGAGACACTTACACACACACACAGACACTTACACACAGACACTTACACACACACACACACAGACACTTACACACAGACAAACACAGAGACACTTACACACACAGACACTTACACACACACACAGAGACACTTACACACACACACAGACACTTACACACAGACACTTACACACACACACAGACACTTCCACACAGACACTTCCACACACACACAGACACACACAGGCACACACACACACACAAACAGACATTTACACACAGACTGACACACATACACCCACAGACACTTACACACACACACACACAGACAGTTACACACACACACACTGACACTTACACACACACACGGACACACACAGACGCTTACACACAGACACACACAGACACAGACACACACACACACCGACACACACAGACACTTACACACAGACAGAGACACTTACACACAGACACTTCCACACACACACACACACACACACACTTACACACACACACACTGACAGTTACACACACACACAGACACTTACACACACACACACACACTTAGACACACACACACACACACACAGACACTTACACACAGACACTTGCACACAGACACACACTTACACACACACACAGACACTTACACACACACAGACACTTACACGCACACACACACTCAAACATTTACACACACACAATCTAACAGTTACACACACACACAGACACTTACACGCACACACACACACACTTAGACACACACACACACACAGACACTTACACACAGACACTTACACACAGACAGACACTTACACACACACACAGACACTTACACACACACACACACACTTACACACAGACACACACACACACAAACAGACATTTACACACACACTGACGCTTACACACACACACAGACACTTGCACACAGACACAGACACACACAGACACTCAGACACTTACACACAGGCATTTACACACACACACTTCCACACACACACACAGACTTTTACACACACACACACACTGACACTTACACACACACACAGACACATACACACACACACAGACACATACACACACACACACTGAGACTTACACAGACACTCAGACACTTACACACACATACTGAGACACTTACACACACTTGCACACACACACAGACACACAGAGACACACACACACAGACACACAGAGACACACACACACAGAAACTTACACACACACACAGACACTTACACACACACACACAGGCACTTACACACACACACTTACACATACATAGGCACTTACACACGCACAGAGACACTTACATACACACACACTTACACATACATAGGCACTTACACACGCACAGAGACACTTACACACACACACACGCTTGGACACACACACACACACACAGACACTTACACACACAGACTTCCACACACACACAGAGACACTTACACACCGACACTTCCACACACACACAGACGCTTACACACAGACACACACACACACACAGACACACACACACACACAGACACACACAGACACTTACACACAGACACAGACACACACACAGCGACACTTACACACACACAGACACTTACACACAGACACACACAGACACTTACACACACACGCTTACACACACACACAGACAGACACACACACACAGACACACACACACACAGACAAACACTTACACACAGACACTTACACAAAGACACTTACACACACACAGAGACACTTACACACACACACACTCTTACACACACAAACACACAATTACACACAGACACTTACACACACAGAGACACACACACAGAAAACAGACATTTACACACACACACACTGACAATTACACACACACACACTCTTACACACACAAACACACAATTACACACAGACACTTACACACACACAGAGACACACACACAAAAAACAGACATTTACACACACACACACTGACACTTACACACACACAGAGACACTTACACGCACACATTTACACACACACAGGCACTTACACACACACAGACACTTGCACACACACACACTTAAACACAGAGACTTACGCACATATACTGAGACACTTACACACACTTACACACACACACAGACACTTACACACAGACAAACACACAGAGACACTTACACACACAGACACTTACACACACACACACAGACACTTACACACAGACACAGACACTTACACACAGAAACTTCCACACACACACAGACACACACAGACACACACACACACACAAACAGACATTTACACACACACTGACACACATACACCCACAGACACTTACACACACACACACAGACAGTTACACACACACACACCGACACTTACACACACACACGGACACACACAGCCGCTTACACACCGACACACACAGACACTTACACACAGACAGAGACACACACAGACACTTACACACACACACACACACACTTACACACAGACACTTACACACACACAGAGACACTTGCACACAAAAACACACACAGAAACACACACACACAGAGACATTTACACACACACACACTGAAACTTACACACACACACAGACACTTACACAGACACACAGAGACAGTTACACACACACACACTGACACTTACACAGACAGACAGACACTTACACACACACATTTACACACACACAGACACACACACACAGAGACTCTTACACACACTCACACACTTACACTCAGAGACTTACACACACATACTGAGACACTTACACACACTTCCACAGACACACAGACACTTACACACAGACACACACACACACAGACACTTACACACACAGACACTTACACACACACAGACACACACACACACAGACGCTTACAAACACACACACAGACAGACACTAACACACACACAGACACAGACACACATACACACACACACACACACTTACACACACACACACTGACAGTTACACACACACACAGACACTTACGCGCACACATTTACACACACACAGGCTCTTACACACACACACAGACACTTACACACACACACACACACTTAGACACACACACACACAGACACACACAGACACTTACACACAGACACACACTTACACACACACACAGACACTTACACACACACAGACACTTACACGCACACACACACACAAACATTTACACACACACAATCTGACAGTTACACACCCACACAGACACTTACACGCGCACATTTACACACACACAGGCACTTACATACACACACAGACACTTACACACACACACACACACACTTACACACAGACACTTGCACACAGACACACACTTACACACACACACAGACACTTACACACACACAGACACTTACACGCACACACACACACAAACATTTACACACACACAATCTGACAGTTACACACACACACAGACACTTACACGCCCACACACACACATTAGACACACACACACACACAGACACTTACACACAGACACTTACACACAGACAGACACTTACACACACACACAGACACTTACACACACACACACACACTTACACACAGACACACACACACACAAACAGACATTTACACACGCACTGACGCTTACACACACACACAGACACTTGCACACAGACACAGACACACACAGACACTCAGACACTTACACACAGGCATTTACACACACACACTTCCACACACACACACAGACTTTTACACACACACACACACTGACACTTACACACACACACAGACACATACACACACACACAGACACATACACACACACACACTGAGACTTACACAGACACTCAGACACTTACACACACATACTGAGACACTTACACACACTTGCACACACACACAGACACACAGAGACACACACACACAGACACACAGAGACACACACACACAGAAACTTACACACACACACAGACACTTACACACACACACACAGGCACTTACACACACACACTTACACATACATAGGCACTTACACACGCACAGAGACACTTACACACACACACACGCTTGGACACACACACACACACACAGACACTTACACACACAGACTTCCACACACACACAGAGACACTTACACACCGACACTTCCACACACACACAGACGCTTACACACAGACACACACACACACACAGACACACAGACACACACAGACACACACAGACACTTACACACAGACACCGACACACACACAGCGACACTTACACACACACAGACACTTACACACACACACACACAGACACTTACACACACACGCTTACACACACACACAGTCAGACGCACACACACAGACACACACACACACAGACAAACACTTACACACAGACACTTACACAAAGACACTTACACACACACAGAGACACTTACACACACACACACTCTTACACACACAAACACACAATTACACACAGACACTTACACACACAGAGACACACACACAGAAAACAGACATTTACACAAACACACACTGACAATTACACACACACACACTCTTACACACACAGACACACAATTACACACAGACACTTACACACACACAGAGACACACACACAAAAAACAGACATTTACACACACACACACTGACACTTACACACACACAGAGACACTTACACGCACACATTTACACACACACAGGCACTTACACACACACAGACACTTGCACACACACACACTTAAACACAGAGACTTACGCACATATACTGAGACACTTACACACACTTACACACACACACAGACACTTACACACAGACAAACACACAGAGACACTTACACACAGACACTTACACACACACACACAGACACTTACACACAGACACAGACACTTACACACAGAAACTTCCACACACACACAGACACACACAGACACACACACACACACAAACAGACATTTACACACACACTGACACACATACACCCACAGACACTTACACACACACACACACAGACAGTTACACACACACACACCGACACTTACACACACACACGGACACACACAGCCGCTTACACACCGACACACACAGACACTTACACACAGACAGAGACACTTACACAGAGACACTTACACACACACACACACACACTTACACACAGACACTTACACACACACAGAGACACTTGCACACAAAAACACACACAGAAACACACACACACAGAGACATTTACACACACACACACTGAAACTTACACACACACACAGACACTTACACAGACACACAGAGACAGTTACACACACACACACTGACACTTACACAGACAGACAGACACTTACACACACACATTTACACACACACAGACACACACACACAGAGACTCTTACACACACTCACACACTTACACTCAGAGACTTACACACACATACTGAGACACTTACACACACTTCCACAGACACACAGACACTTACACACAGACACACACACACAGACACTTACACACACAGACACTTACACACACACAGACACTTACACACACACACAGACGCTTACAAACACACACACAGACACTAACACACACACAGACACAGACACACATACATACACACACACACACTTACACACACACACACTGACAGTTACACACACACACAGACACTTACGCGCACACATTTACACACACACAGGCTCTTACACACACACACAGACACTTACACACACACACACACACTTAGACACACACACACACAGACACACACAGACACTTACACACAGACACACACTTACACACACACACAGACACTTACACACACACAGACACTTACACGCACACACACACACAAACATTTACACACACACAATCTGACAGTTACACACCCACACAGACACTTACACGCGCACATTTACACACACACAGGCACTTACATACACACACAGACACTTACACACACACACACACACACTTACACACAGACACACACACAGAGACACTTACACACAGACACTTACACACAGACAGACACTTACACACACACACAGACACTTACACACACACACACACACACTTACACACAGACACACACACAGAGACACTTACACATAGACACTTACACACACACACACACACTTACCCACAGACACACACACACACAAACGGACATTTACACACACACTGACACTTACACACACACACAGACACTTACACACAGACACACACACACAGACACTCAGACACTTACACACAGGCACTTACACACACACACAATTACAGACACAGACACGCAACACACAGACACACAGAGACACTTACACACACAGAGACACTTACACAGATATACTTACACACACTTCCACACACACACACACACATACACACATACACTTCCACACACACACACAGACTTTTACACACACACACACACTGACACTTACACACACACACAGACACATACACACACAGAGAGACAGTTACACACACACACACTGAGACTTACACAGACACTCAGACAATTACACACACATACTGAGACACTTACACACACTTGCACACACACACAGACACACAGAGACACACACACACAGAAACTTACACACACACACAGACACTTTCACACACACACACAGGCACTTACACAGACAAACACACAGACACACACACAGAGAAACTTACACACACACACACACACAGACACTTACGCACACACAGACACTTACACACACACACACAGACACTTACACACACACACTTACACATACATAGGCACTTACACACGCACAGAGACACTTACACACACTCACACGCTTGGACACACACACACACACACAGACACTTACACACACAGACTTCCACACACACACAGAGACACTTACACACAGACACACACACAGACACTTACACACACACACACACAGACACTTACACACACACGCTTACACACACACACTCACACACAGACACTTACACACACACAGCGACACTTAAACACATACACTTCCACACACACACAGACACTTACACACACACATTTACACACACACAGACACTTACACACAGAGACACACACACAGGCACTTACACACAGACACTTACACACACACAGAGACACTTACACACAGACACTTAGACACACACACACAGACACACACAGGCACTTACACACTGACACACACACAGAGACACACACACACACAAACATTTACACACACACACACTGACAGTTACACACACACGCAGACACTCACACGCACACATTTACACACTCACAGGCTCTTACACACACACAGAGACACTTACACACACACACACACACTTTGATACACACGCACACACACAGACACTTACACACACACGCTTACACACACACACACACACACACACACTGAAACTTACACACACACACAGACACTTACACAGACACACAGAGACAGTTACACACACACACACTGGCACTTACACAGACACACAGACACTTACACACACACATTTACACACACACAGACACACACACACAGAGACTCTTACACACACACACACACACTTACACTCAGAGACTTACACACACATACTGAGACACTTACACACACTTCCACAGACACACAGACACTTACACACAGACACACACACACACAGACACTTACACACACAGACACTAACACACACACAGACACAGACACACATACATACACACACACACACTTACACACACACACACTGACAGTTACACACACACACAGACACTTACGCGCACACATTTACACACACACAGGCTCTTACACACACACACAGACACTTACACACACACACACACACTTAGACACACACACACACAGACACACACAGACACTTACACACAGACACACACTTACACACACACACAGACACTTACACACACACAGACACTTACACGCACACACACACACAAACATTTACACACACACAATCTGACAGTTACACACCCACACAGACACTTACACGCGCACATTTACACACACACAGGCACTTACATACACACACAGACACTTACACACACACACACACACACTTACACACAGACACACACACAGAGACACTTACACACAGACACTTACACACAGACAGACACTTACACACACACACACACACTTACACACACACACACACACTTACACACAGACACACACACAGAGACACTTACACATAGACACTTACACACACACACACACACTTACCCACAGACACACACACACACAAACGGACATTTACACACACACTGACACTTACACACACACACAGACACTTACACACAGACACACACACACAGACACTCAGACACTTACACACAGGCACTTACACACACACACAATTACAGACACAGACACGCAACACACAGACACACAGAGACACTTACACACACAGAGACACTTACACAGATATACTTACACACACTTCCACACACACACACACACACATACACACATACACTTCCACACACACACACAGACTTTTACACACACACACACACTGACACTTACACACACACACAGACACATACACACACAGAGAGACAGTTACACACACACACACTGAGACTTACACAGACACTCAGACAATTACACACACATACTGAGACACTTACACACACTTGCACACACACACAGACACACAGAGACACACACACACAGAAACTTACACACACACACAGACACTTTCACACACACACACAGGCACTTACACAGACAAACACACAGACACACACACAGAGAAACTTACACACACACACACACACAGACACTTACGCACACACAGACACTTACACACACACACACAGACACTTACACACACACACTTACACATACATAGGCACTTACACACGCACAGAGACACTTACACACACTCACACGCTTGGACACACACACACACACACAGACACTTACACACACAGACTTCCACACACACACAGAGACACTTACACACAGACACACACACAGACACTTACACACACACACACACAGACACTTACACACACACGCTTACACACACACACTCACACACAGACACTTACACACACACAGCGACACTTAAACACATACACTTCCACACACACACAGACACTTACACACACACATTTACACACACACAGACACTTACACACAGACACACACACACAGGCACTTACACACAGACACTTACACACACACAGAGACACTTACACACAGACACTTAGACACACACACACAGACACACACAGGCACTTACACACTGACACACACACAGAGACACACACACACACAAACATTTACACACACACACACTGACAGTTACACACACACGCAGACACTCACACGCACTCATTTACACACTCACAGGCTCTTACACACACACAGAGACACTTACACACACACACACACACTTTGATACACACGCACACACACAGACACTTACACACACACGCTTACACACACACACACACACACACACACTGAAACTTACACACACACACAGACACTTACACAGACACACAGAGACAGTTACACACACACACACTGGCACTTACACAGACACACAGACACTTACACACACACATTTACACACACACAGACACACACACACAGAGACTCTTACACACACACACACACACTTACACTCAGAGACTTACACACACATACTGAGACACTTACACACACTTCCACAGACACACAGACACTTACACACAGACACACACACACACAGACACTAACACACACACACTTACACACACACACACACACATACACACTTACACACACACACACTGACAGTTACACACACACACAGACACTTACGCGCACACATTTACACACACACAGGCTCTTACACACACGCACAGACGCTTACACACACAAACACACACTCTTAGACACACACACACACACACACACAGACACTTACACACAGACACTTACACACAGACACACACTTACACACACACACAGACACTTACACACACACAGACACTTACACGCACACACACACACAAACATTTACACACACACAATCTGACAGTTACACACACACACAGACACTTACACGCACACATTTACACACACACAGGCACTTACATACACACACAGACACTTACACACACACACACACACACTTAGACACACACACACACACAGACACTTACACACAGACACTTAAACACAGACAGACACTTACACACACACACAGACACTTACACACACACACACACACTTACACACAGACACACACACAGAGACACTTACACATAGACACTTACACACACACACACACACTTACACACAGACACACACACACACAAACAGACATTTACACACACACTGACACTTACACACAGACACTTACACAGACACAGACACACACAGACACTCAGACACTTACACACAGGCACTTACACACACACACAATTACAGACACAGACACGCAACACTAGACACACACAGACACTTACACACACAGAGAGACACTTACACAGAGACACTTACACACACTTACAGACACACACACACACACATACACACATACACTTCCACACACACACAGAGACTTTTACACACACACACCCACTGACACTTACACACACACACAGACACATACACACACAGAGAGACAGTTACACACACACACACTGAGACTTACACAGACACTCAGACACTTACACACACATACTGAGACACTTACACACACTTGCACACACACACAGACACACAGAGACACACACACACAGAAACTTACACCCACACACAGACACTTACACACACACACACAGGCACTTTACAAAGACACACACAGACACACACACAGACACTTACACACACACACTTACACATACATAGGCACTTACACACGCACAGAGACACTTACACACACACACACGCTTGGACACACACAGACACTTACACACACAGACTTCCACACACACACAGAGACACTTACACACAGACACTTCCACACACACACAGACAATTACACACAGACACACACACACACACACAGACACACACACACACACAGACACACAGACACTTACACACACACACTTTCACACACACACACAGACACAGACACACACACAGCGACACTTACACACACATAGACACTTAGACACACACACAGACACTTACACAGGCTTACACACACACACAGACAGACACACACACACGGACACACACACACACAGACACACACACACACTGACAGACACTTACACACAGACACTTACACACAGACACTTACACACACACAGAGACACTTACACACACACACACACTCTTACACAAACAAACACACAATTACACACAGACACTTACACACACACAGAGACACTTACACACAGACACTTCCACACACACACAGACACTTACACACAGACACACACACAGAGACACACACACACACAAAACCAGACATTTACACACACACACACTGACACTTACACACACACAGAGACACTTACACGCACACATTTACACACACACAGGCACTTACACACACACACACAGGCACTTGCACACACGCACACTTAAACACAGAGACTTACGCACATATACTGAGACACTTACACACACTTACACACACACACAGACACTTACACACAGACAAACACACAGAGACACTTACACACACAGACACTTACACACACACACACAGACACTTACACACACACAGAGACACTTACACACAGACACTTCCACACCCACACAGACACACACAGACACACACACACACACAAACAGACATTTACACACACACTGACACACATACACCCACAGACACTTACACACACACACACACAGACAGTTACACACACACACACTGAAACTTACACACACACACGGACACACACAGACGCTTACACACCGACAGACACAGACACTTACACACACTTACACACGCACACACACACACACACCACACAGACACTTACACACACACAGAGACACTTGCACACAAAAACACACACAGAAACACACACACACAGAGACATTTAAACACACACACACTGAAGCTTACACACACACACAGACACTCACACAGACACACAGAGAAAGTTACACATACACATTTACACACACACAGACACACACACACACAGACTCTTACACACACTCACACACTTACACTCAGAGACTTACACACACATACTGAGACACTTACACACACTTCCACAGACACACAGACACTTACACACAGACACACACACACAGACACTTACACACACAGACACTTACACACACACAGACACTTACACACACACACAGACGCTTACAAACACACACACACACACACACAGAGACACTAACACACACACAGACACAGACACACATACATACACACACACACACTTACACACACACACACTGACAGTTACACACACACACAGACACTTACGCGCACACATTTACACACACACAGACTCTTACACACACACACAGACACTTACACACACACACACGCACTTAGACACACACAGAGACACTTACACGCACACATTTACACACACACAGGCACTTACACACACACAGACACTTACACACACACAGACACTTACACGCACACACACACACAAACATTTACACACACACAATCTGACAGTTACACACCCACACAGACACTTACACGCGCACATTTACACACACACAGGCACTTACATACACACACAGACACTTACACACACACACACACACACTTAGACACACACACACACACAGACACTTAGACACAGACACACACACTTACACACAGACACACACACAGAGACACTTACACACACACACACACACACTTACACACAGACACAGACACACACAGACACTCAGACACTTACACACAGGCACTTACACACACACACAATTACAGACACAGACACGCAACACACAGACACACACAGACACTTACACACACACACGGACACACACAGCCGCTTACACACCGACACACACAGACACTTACACACACACACACACACACATACACACATACACTTCCACACACACACACAGACTTTTACACACACACACACACTGACACTTACACACACACACAGACACATACACACACAGAGAGACAGTTACACACGCACACTGAGACTTACACAGACACTCAGACAATTACACACACATACTGAGACACTTACACACACTTACACACACACACTGACACACAAAGACACACAGGAACACAGACACAGACACACACAGACACACACACACAGACAGACACTCACACACACACACACACAGACTTACACACAGACACTTACACAGACACACAGACACTTATACACAGACACTTCCACACACACACAGACACATACACACACACAGAGACACTTACACACAGACACTTCCACACACACACACACTTCCGCACACTAACACACAATTACACACAGACATTACACACACACAGAGACACTTACACACAGACATTTCCTCACACACACAGAGACTTACACACAGGCACAGACACAGAGACACACACACACACACAAACAGACAATGACACACACACACACTGACACTTAGACTCACACACAGACACTTAGACGCACACATTTACACAGACGCAGGCACTTACACACACACACAGACACTTACACACACACACAAACACAGACACTTACACACAGACACTTACACACAGACACACAGACACTTACAGACACACACAGACACTTACACACACTGTGACACTTACACACACACACACACACACACACACAGACACACACACACAGTCACTTAAACACAGACACTTCCACACACACACAGACGCTTACACACAGGCACACACACACACACAGACACGCACACACACACAGACACACGCAGACACTTACACACACACACACTCACACACAGACACTTACACACACACAGAGACACTTAAACACATACACTTCCACACACACACGGACACTTACACACAGAAACACACACAGAGACACACACACACAGAGACATTTACACACACACACACTGAAACTTACACACACACACAGACACTTACACAGACACACAGAGACAGTTACACACACACACACTGACAGTTACACACACACACAGACACTCACACGCACACATTTACACACACACAGGCTCTTACACACACACACAGACACTTACACACACACACACACACACACTTAGACACACACGCACACACACAGACACACACAGACACTTACACACAGACACAGACACTTACACACACACAGACACTTACACACACGCACACAGGCACTTACACACACACACACACACTTACACACAGACTCTTACACACACACACAGGGACACTTACACACAGACACTTCCACACACACACACAGACACACACACAGGGACACACACACAGACACAAACAGACATTTACACACACACACACTGACACACACACACACACAGACACACACAGAGACTTACACACACACACACACTCACACACACAGACACACACACACACAGACACTTACACTCAGACACAGACACACACAGACACACACACAGACACACACAGACACTTACACACACACACACACAGACTTACACACAGACACTTATACACACATAGACGCTTACAGACACTTAATCACACACACACAGACACTTGCGCACAGACACTTAGACAGACACACAGACACTTATACACAGACACTTAAACACACACACAGACACACACACACACAGACACACACCTAAACTTACACACACACACAGACACTTACAGACAGACACTTACACACACACACACAGACACACACAGACACACAACACACTGACACACACAGACACTTACACACACACAGAGACACTTACACACAGACACTTACACACAGACACTTACACACATACACAGACACACACACAAACAGACATTTACACACACACTGACACACATACGCACACAGACACTTACACACACACAGACAGTTACACACACACACACTGACACTTACACACACACAGACACTTACACACACAGACTTTCACACAGACACTTATACACACATAGACACTTACAGACACTTAATAACACATACCGAGACTCTTACACATAGACACACACACACACAGACACACACAGACACTTGCACACAGACACTTACACACACACACAGACACTTCCACACAGACACACGCACACACAAACAGACATTTACACGCACACTGACACTTACACACACACACAGACACTTACACACAGACACAGACACACACAGACACACAGACACTTACACACAGACACAGACACTTACACACACACAGACACACTTACACACAGACTCTTACACACACACACAGGGACACACACACACACAAACAGACATTTACACACACACACACTGACACACACACACAGACACACACAGAGACTTACACACACACACACAGACACTCACACACACAGACACACACACACACAGACACTTACACACAGGCACAGACACACACAGACACACACACAGACACTTACACACAGGCACTTACACACACAGACACTGACACACACAGACACACAGGAACACAGACACACACACACAGACACTTACACACAGACACTTCCACACACACACAGACACTTCCACACAGACACACAAACACACAAACAGACATTTACACACACACTGACACTTACACACACACACAGACACTTACACACAGACACAGACACACACAGACACTCAGACACTTACACACAGGCACTTACACACACACACTTACAATTACAGACACAGACACGCAACACACAGACACACAGAGACACTTACACACACACAGAGACACTTACACACACACACACACACAGACACACAAACAGAGAAACTTACACACACACACAGACACACAGACACTTACACACACACACACTTACACACACACACACAGACACTTACACACACACACATACACAGACACTTACACGTACACAGAGACACACACACACACACACTTAGACACACACACACACACAGACACTTACACACACACACACAGAGACACTTACACACACACGCTTACACACACACACAGACCATTACACACAGACACACACACAGACACTTACACACACACACACACAGACACTTACACACACACGCTTATACACACACACACACACACAGACACTTA
>CM051662.1:39561929-39571929 GCA_028020825.1 Podargus strigoides
TACACACAGACACAGACACACACAGACACTCAGACACTTACACACAGGCACTTACACACACACACTTACAATTACAGACACAGACACGCAACACACAGACACACACAGACACTTACACACACACAGAGACACTTACACAGAGACACTTACACACACTTACACACACACACACACACACATACACACATACACTTCCACACACACACACAGACTTTTACACACACACACACACTGACACTTACACACACACACAGACACATACACACACAGAGAGACAGTTACACACACACACACTGAGACTTACACAGACTCTCAGACACTTACACACACATACTGAGACACTTACATTCACTTGCACACACACACAGGCACACAGAGACACACACACACAGAAACTTACACACACACACAGACACTTACACACACACACAGAGGCACTTTACAAAGACACACTCAGACACACACACAGAGAAACTTACACACACACACACACACAGAGACACTTACACACACACACACAGACACACACACACACTTACACATACATAGGCACTTACACACGCACAGAGACACTTACACACACACACACGCTTGGACACACACACACACACACAGACACTTACACACACAGACTTCCACACACACACAGAGACACTTACACACAGACACTTCCACACACACACAGACAATTACACACAGACACACACACAGAGACACTTAAACACAGACACTTCCACACACACACAGACGCTTACACACAGACACACACACACACACACAGACACACACACACACACAGACACACAGACACTTACACACACACACTTTCACACACACACACAGACACACACACAGCGACACTTACACACACACAGACACTTACACACACACACAGACACTTACACAGGCTTACACACACACACAGACAGACACACACACACGGACACACACACACACAGACACACACACACACTGACAGACACTTACACACAGACACTTACACACAGACACTTACACACACACACAGACACTTACACACCGACACACACAGACACTTACACACACTTACACACACACACACACACACACACACACACACACAGACACTTACACACACACAGAGACACTTGCACACAAAAACACACACAGAAACACACACACACAGAGACATTTACACACACACACACTGAAGCTTACACACACACACAGACACTTACACAGACACACAAAGTTACACATACACACACTGACACTGACACAGACACACAGACACTTACACACACACATTTACACACACACAGACACACACACACAGAGACTCTTACACACACTCACACACTTACACTCAGAGACTTACACACACATACTGAGACACTTACACACACTTCCACAGACACACAGACACTTACACACAGACACACACACACAGACACTTACACACACAGACACTTACACACAGACACTTACACACAGACAGACACTTACACACACACACAGACACTTACACACACACACACGCACACACAGACACACACACAGAGACACTTACACATAGACACTTACACACACACACACAGACTTACACACAGACACACACACACACAAACAGACATTTACACACACACTGACACTTACACACACACACAGACACACAGACACAGACACACACAGACACTCAGACACTTACACACAGGCACTTACACACACACAGAATTACAGACACAGACACGCAACACACAGACACACACAGACACTTACACACACACACGGACACACACAGCCGCTTACACACCGACACACACAGACACTTACACACACACACACACACACATACACACATACACTTCCACACACACACACAGACTTTTACACACACACACACACTGACACTTACACACACACACAGACACAATCACACACAGAGAGACAGTTACACACGCACACTGAGACTTACACAGACACTCAGACAATTACACACACATACTGAGACACTTACACACACTTGCACACACACACAGACACACAGAGACACACACACACAGAAACTTACACACACACACAGACACTTTCACACACACACACAGGCACTTACACAGACACACACACAGACACACACACAGAGAAACTTACACACACATACACACACACAGACACTTACGCACACACAGACACTTACACACACACACACAGACACTTACACACACACACTTACACATACATAGGCACTTACACACGCACAGAGACACTTACACACACACACACGCTTGGTCACACACACACACACACAGACACTTACACACACAGACTTCCACACACACACAGAGACACTTACACACAGACACTTCCACACACACACAGACAATTACACACAGACACACACACAGACACATACACACACACACACAGACACTTACACACACACGCTTACACACACACACTCACACACATACACTTACACACACACAGAGACACTTAAACACATACACTTACACACACACACAGACACTTACACGCACACATTTACACACACACAGGCACTTACATACACACACAGACACTTACACACACACACACAAACACTTAGACACACACACACACACAGACACTTACACACAGACACACACACTTACACACAGACACACACACAGAGACACACACTGACACTTACACACACACACACACTTACACACAGACACACACACAGAGACACTTACACACACACACACACACTTACACACAGACACACACACACACAAACAGAGATTTACACACACACTGACACTTACACACACACACAGACACTTACACACAGACACAGACACACACAGACACTCAGACACTTACACACAGGCACTTACACACACACACTTACAATTACAGACACAGACACGCAACACACAGACACACACAGACACTTACACACACACAGAGACACTTACACAGAGACACTTACACACACTTACACACACACACACACACACATACACACATACACTTCCACACACACACACAGACTTTTACACACACACACACACTGACACTTACACACACACACAGACACATACACACACAGAGAGACAGTTACACACACACACACTGAGACTTACACAGACTTTCAGACACTTACACACACATACTGAGACACTTACATTCACTTGCACACACACACAGGCACACAGAGACACACACACACAGAAACTTACACACACACACAGACACTTACACACACACACACACAGGCACTTTACAAAGACACACTCAGACACACACACAGAGAAACTTACACACACACACACACACAGAGACACTTACACACACACACACAGACACACACACACACTTACACATACATAGGCACTTACACACGCACAGAGACACTTACACACACAGACTTCCACACACACACAGAGACACTTACACACAGACACTTCCACACACACACAGACGCTTACACACAGACACACACACACACACACAGACACACACACACACACACACACACAGACACTTACACACACACACTTTCACACACACACACAGACACACACACAGCGACACTTACACACACACAGACACTTACACACACACACAGACACTTACACAGGCTTACACACACACACAGACAGACACACACACACGGACACACACACACACAGACACACACACACACTGACAGACACTTACACACAGACACTTCCACACCCACACAGACACACACAGACACACACACACACACAAACAGACATTTACACACACACTGACACACATACACCCACAGACACTTACACACACACAGACACTTACACACACACAGACACTTGCACACAAAAACACACACAGAAACACACACACACAGAGACATTTACACACACACACACTGAAGCTTACACACACACACAGACACTTACACAGACACACAAAGTTACACATACACACACTGACACTTACACAGACACACAGACACTTACACACACACATTTACACACACACAGACACACACACACAGAGACTCTTACACACACTCACACACTTACACTCAGAGACTTACACACACATACTGAGACACTTACACACACTTCCACAGACACACAGACACTTACACACAGACACACACACACAGACACTTACACACACAGACACTTACACACACACAGACACTTACACACACACACAGACGCTTACAAACACACACACACACACACACACAGACACTAACACACACACAGACACAGACACACATACATACACACACACACACTTACACACACACACACTGACAGTTACACACACACACAGACACTTACGCGCACACATTTACACACACACAGACTCTTACACACACACACAGACACTTACACACACACACACACACAGACACACACACACACACAGACACTTACACACAGACACTTACACACAGACACACACTTACACACACACACAGACACTTACACACACACAGACACTTACACGCACACACACACACAAAAACATTTACACACACACAATCTGACAGTTACACACCCACACAGACACGTACACGCACACATTTACACACACACAGGCACTTACATACACACACAGACACTTACACACACACACACACACACTTAGACACACACACACACAGACACTTACACACAGACACACACACTTACACACAGACAAACACACAGAGACACTTACACACTGACACTTACACACACACACACACACTTACACACAGACACACACACAGAGACACTTATACACACACACACACACTTACACACAGACACACACACACAGAAACTTACACACACACACAGACACTTTCACACACACACACAGGCACTTACACAGACACACACACAGACACACACACAGAGAAACTTACACACACACACACAGACACTTACGCACACACAGACACTTACACACACACACACAGACACTTACACACACACACTTACACATACATAGGCACTTACACACGCACAGAGACACTTACACACACACACACGCTTGGTCACACACACACACACACAGACACTTACACACACAGACTTCCACACACACACAGAGACACTTACACACAGACACTTCCACACACACAGAGACAATTACACACAGACACACACACAGACACTTACACACACACACACAGACACTTGCACACACACGCTTACACACACACACTCACACACAGACACTTACACACACACAGAGACACTTAAACACATACACTTACACACACACACAGACACTTACACGCACACATTTACACACACACAGGCACTTACATACACACACAGACACTTACACACACACACACACACACTTAGACACACACACACACACAGACACTTACACACAGACACTTACACACAGACAGACACTTACACACACACACAGACGCTTACACACACACACACGCACTTACACACAGACACACACACACACAAACAGACATTTACACACACACTGACACTTACACACACACACAGACACACAGACACAGACACACACAGACACTCAGACACTTACACACAGGCACTTACACACACACACAATTACAGACACAGACACGCAACACACACACACACAGACACTTACACACACACAGAGACACTTACACAGAGACACTTACACACACTTACACATACACACACACACACATACACACATACACTTCCACACACACACACAGACTTTTACACACACACACACACTGACACTTACACACACACACAGACACATACACACACAGAGAGACAGTTACACACACACACACTGAGACTTACACAGGCACTCAGACACTTACACACACATACTGAGACACTTACATTCACTTGCACACACACACAGACACACAGAGACACACACACACAGAAACTTACACACACACACAGACACTTACACACACACACACACAGGCACTTTACAAAGACACACTCAGACACACACACAGAGAAACTTACACACACACACACACACAGAGACACTTACACACACACACACAGACACACACACACACTTACACATACATAGGCACTTACACACGCACAGAGACACTTACACACACACACACGCTTGGACACACACACACACACACAGACACTTACACACACAGACTTCCACACACACACAGAGACACTTACACACAGACACTTCCACACACACACAGACAATTACACACAGACACACACACAGAGACACTTAAACACAGACACTTCCACACACACACAGACGCTTACACACAGACACACACACACACACACAGACACACACACACACACAGACACACAGACACTTACACACACACACTTTCACACAGACACACAGACACACACACAGCGACACTTACACACACACAGACACTTACACACACACACAGACACTTACACAGGCTTACACACACACACAGACAGACACACACACACGGACACACACACACACAGACACACACACACACTGACAGACACTTACACACAGACACTTACACACAGACACTTACACACACACACAGACACTTACACACACACACACACTCTTACACAAACAAACACACAATTACACACAGACACTTCCACACACACAGAGACACTTACACACAGACACTTCCACACACACACAGACACTTCCACACAGACACACACACAGAGAGACACACACACACAAAAACAGACATTTACACACACACACACTGACACTTACACACACACAGAGACACTTACACGCACACATTTACACACACACAGGCACTTACACACACACACACAGACACTTGCACACACGCACACTTAAACACAGAGACTTACGCACATATACTGAGACACTTACACACACTTACACACACACACAGACACTTACACACAGACAAACACACAGAGACACTTACAAACACAGACACACACACACACACAGACACTTACACACACACACAGACACACACAGACACACACACACACACAAACAGACATTTACACACACACTGACACACATACACCCACAGACACTTACACACACACACACACAGACAGTTACACACACACACACTGACACTTACACACACACACGGACACACACAGACGCTTACACACCGACACACACAGACACTTACACACAGACAGAGACACTTACACACAGACACTTACACACACACACAGAGACACACACAGACACACACACTTACACACTGACACACACACACACACACACACAGACACTTACACACACACAGAGACACTTGCACACAAAAACACACACAGAAACACACACACAGAGACATTTACACACACACACACTGAAGCTTACACACACACACAGACACTTACACAGACACACAGAGACAGTTACACATACACACACTGACACTTACACAGACACACAGACACTTACACACACACATTTACACACACACAGACACACACACACAGAGACTCTTACACACACTCACACACTTACACTCAGAGACTTACACACACATACTGAGACACTTACACACACTTCCACAGACACACAGACACTTACACACAGACACACACACTCAGACACTTACATACACAGACACTTACACACACACAGACACTTACACACACACACAGAGGCTTACAAACACACACACACACACACACACTTACACACACACACACTGACAGTTACACACACACACAGACACTTACGCGCACACATTTACACACACACAGGCTCTTACACACACACACAGACACTTACACACACACACACACACTTAGACACACACACACACACACACAGACACTTACACACAGACACTTACACACAGACACACACTTACACACACACACAGACACTTACACACACACAGACACTTACACGCACACACACACACAAACATTTACACACACACAATCTGACAGTTACACACCCACACAGACACTTACACGCGCGCATTTACACACACACAGGCACTTACATACACACACAGACACTTACACACACACACACACACACTTAGACACACACACACACACAGACACTTACACACAGACACACACACTTACACACACACACACGCACTGAGAGACACTTACACATAGACACTTACACACACACACACACACTTACACACAGACACACACACAAACAAACAGACATTTACACACACACTGACACTTACACACACACACAGACACTTACACACATACACAGACACACACAGACACTCAGACACTTACACACAGGCACTTACACACACACACTTACAATTACAGACACAGACACGCAACACACAGACACACACATAGTCACTTACACACACACAGAGACACTTACACAGAGACACTTACACACACTTACACACACACACACACACATACACACATACACTTCCACACACACACACAGACTTTTACACACACACACACACTGACACTTACACACACACACAGACACATACACACACAGAGAGACAGTTACACACACACACACTGAGACTTACACAGACACTCAGACAATTACACACACATACTGAGACACTTACACACACTTGCACACACACACAGACACACAGAGACACACACATACAGAAACTTACACACACACACAGACACTTTCACACACACACACAGGCACTTACACAGACACACACACAGACACACACACAGAAAAACTTACACACACACACACACACACAGACACTTACGCACACACAGACACTTACACACACACACACAGACATTTACACACACACGCTTACACATACATAGGCACTTACACTCGCACAGAGACACTTACACACACACACACGCTTGGTCACACACACACACACACAGACACTTACACACACAGACTTCCACACACACACAGAGACACTTACACACAGACACTTCCACACACACACAGACAATTACACACAAACACACACACAGACACTTACACACACACACACACAGACACTTACACACACACGCTTACACACACACACTCACACACAGACACTTACACACACACAGAGACACTTAAACACATACACTTCCACACACACACAGACCCTTACACACACACATTCACACACACACAGACACTTACACACAGACACACACACACAGACACTTACACACAGACACTTACACACACACAGAGACACTTACACACAGACACTTAGACACACACACACAGACACACACAGACACTTACACACTGACACACACACAGAGACACACACACACACAAACATTTACACACACACACACTGACAGTTACACACACACACAGACACTCACACGCACACATTTACACACACACAGGCTCTTACACACGCACAGAGACACTTACACACACACACACACACACTTAGATACACACGCACACACACAGACACTTACACACACACGCTTACACACACACACACACACACACAGACGCTTACACACAGACACACACACACAGACACTTACACACAGACACTTACCCACACACAGAGACACTTACACACAGACACTTACACACACACACACAGACACACACAGACACTTACACACTCACACACACACAGAGACACACACACACACAAAAATTTACACACACACACACTGACAGTTACACACACACACAGACGCTCACACGCACACATTTACACACACACAGGCTCTTACACACACACAGAGACACTTACACACACAAACACACACTTAGAGACACACACACACACACACTTAGATACACACGCACACACACAGACACTTACACACAGACACTTACACACAGACACACACTTACACACACACAAAGACACTTGCACACACACAGACACTTACACACACACACACACAAACATTTACACACACACACACTGACAGTTACACACACACACAGACACTTACACACAGACACACACACAGAGACACACACACACACAAAAACAGACATTTACACACACACACACTGACACTTACACACACACAGAGACACTTACACGCACACATTTACACACACACAGGCACTTACACACACACACACAGACACTTGCACACACGCA
>CM051662.1:39579429-39709429 GCA_028020825.1 Podargus strigoides
CACACACAGACACTTACACACACACAGACACTTTCACACACACACACAGACACAGACACACACACAGCGACACTTCCACACACACAGACAGTTACACACACAGAGACACACACAGACACTTACACACACACGCTTACACACACACACAGACACACACACAGACACACACACACAGACACACACACACACAGACACTTACACACAGACACTTACACAAAGACACTTACACACACACAGAGACACTTACACACACACACACTCTTACACACACAAACACACAATTACACACAGACACTTTCACACACACAGAGACACTTACACACAGACACTTCCACACACACACAGACACTTACACACAGACACACACACACAGAGACACACACACACAAAAACAGACATTTACACATACACACACTGACACTTACACACACACAGAGACACTTACACGCACACATTTACACACACACAGGCACTTAAACACACACACACAGACACTTGCACACACACACAGAGACACTTACACACACACACAGACACTTACACACAGACACTTACACACACACACACACAGACACTTACACACAGACAAACACAGAGACACTTACACACACAGACACTTACACACACACACAGAGACACTTACACACACACACAGACACTTACACACAGACACTTACACACACACACAGACACTTCCACACAGACACTTCCACACACACACAGACACACACAGGCACACACACACACACAAACAGACATTTACACACAGACTGACACACATACACCCACAGACACTTACACACACACACACACAGACAGTTACACACACACACACTGACACTTACACACACACACGGACACACACAGACGCTTACACACAGACACACACAGACACAGACACACACACACACCGACACACACAGACACTTACACACAGACAGAGACACTTACACACAGACACTTCCACACACACACACACACACACACACTTACACACACACACACTGACAGTTACACACACACACAGACACTTACACACACACACACACACTTAGACACACACACACACACACACAGACACTTACACACAGACACTTGCACACAGACACACACTTACACACACACACAGACACTTACACACACACAGACACTTACACGCACACACACACTCAAACATTTACACACACACAATCTAACAGTTACACACACACACAGACACTTACACGCACACACACACACACTTAGACACACACACACACACAGACACTTACACACAGACACTTACACACAGACAGACACTTACACACACACACAGACACTTACACACACACACACACACTTACACACAGACACACACACACACAAACAGACATTTACACACACACTGACGCTTACACACACACACAGACACTTGCACACAGACACAGACACACACAGACACTCAGACACTTACACACAGGCATTTACACACACACACTTCCACACACACACACAGACTTTTACACACACACACACACTGACACTTACACACACACACAGACACATACACACACACACAGACACATACACACACACACACTGAGACTTACACAGACACTCAGACACTTACACACACATACTGAGACACTTACACACACTTGCACACACACACAGACACACAGAGACACACACACACAGACACACAGAGACACACACACACAGAAACTTACACACACACACAGACACTTACACACACACACACAGGCACTTACACACACACACTTACACATACATAGGCACTTACACACGCACAGAGACACTTACATACACACACACTTACACATACATAGGCACTTACACACGCACAGAGACACTTACACACACACACACGCTTGGACACACACACACACACACAGACACTTACACACACAGACTTCCACACACACACAGAGACACTTACACACCGACACTTCCACACACACACAGACGCTTACACACAGACACACACACACACACAGACACACACACACACACAGACACACACAGACACTTACACACAGACACAGACACACACACAGCGACACTTACACACACACAGACACTTACACACAGACACACACAGACACTTACACACACACGCTTACACACACACACAGACAGACACACACACACAGACACACACACACACAGACAAACACTTACACACAGACACTTACACAAAGACACTTACACACACACAGAGACACTTACACACACACACACTCTTACACACACAAACACACAATTACACACAGACACTTACACACACAGAGACACACACACAGAAAACAGACATTTACACACACACACACTGACAATTACACACACACACACTCTTACACACACAAACACACAATTACACACAGACACTTACACACACACAGAGACACACACACAAAAAACAGACATTTACACACACACACACTGACACTTACACACACACAGAGACACTTACACGCACACATTTACACACACACAGGCACTTACACACACACAGACACTTGCACACACACACACTTAAACACAGAGACTTACGCACATATACTGAGACACTTACACACACTTACACACACACACAGACACTTACACACAGACAAACACACAGAGACACTTACACACACAGACACTTACACACACACACACAGACACTTACACACAGACACAGACACTTACACACAGAAACTTCCACACACACACAGACACACACAGACACACACACACACACAAACAGACATTTACACACACACTGACACACATACACCCACAGACACTTACACACACACACACAGACAGTTACACACACACACACCGACACTTACACACACACACGGACACACACAGCCGCTTACACACCGACACACACAGACACTTACACACAGACAGAGACACACACAGACACTTACACACACACACACACACACTTACACACAGACACTTACACACACACAGAGACACTTGCACACAAAAACACACACAGAAACACACACACACAGAGACATTTACACACACACACACTGAAACTTACACACACACACAGACACTTACACAGACACACAGAGACAGTTACACACACACACACTGACACTTACACAGACAGACAGACACTTACACACACACATTTACACACACACAGACACACACACACAGAGACTCTTACACACACTCACACACTTACACTCAGAGACTTACACACACATACTGAGACACTTACACACACTTCCACAGACACACAGACACTTACACACAGACACACACACACACAGACACTTACACACACAGACACTTACACACACACAGACACACACACACACAGACGCTTACAAACACACACACAGACAGACACTAACACACACACAGACACAGACACACATACACACACACACACACACTTACACACACACACACTGACAGTTACACACACACACAGACACTTACGCGCACACATTTACACACACACAGGCTCTTACACACACACACAGACACTTACACACACACACACACACTTAGACACACACACACACAGACACACACAGACACTTACACACAGACACACACTTACACACACACACAGACACTTACACACACACAGACACTTACACGCACACACACACACAAACATTTACACACACACAATCTGACAGTTACACACCCACACAGACACTTACACGCGCACATTTACACACACACAGGCACTTACATACACACACAGACACTTACACACACACACACACACACTTACACACAGACACTTGCACACAGACACACACTTACACACACACACAGACACTTACACACACACAGACACTTACACGCACACACACACACAAACATTTACACACACACAATCTGACAGTTACACACACACACAGACACTTACACGCCCACACACACACATTAGACACACACACACACACAGACACTTACACACAGACACTTACACACAGACAGACACTTACACACACACACAGACACTTACACACACACACACACACTTACACACAGACACACACACACACAAACAGACATTTACACACGCACTGACGCTTACACACACACACAGACACTTGCACACAGACACAGACACACACAGACACTCAGACACTTACACACAGGCATTTACACACACACACTTCCACACACACACACAGACTTTTACACACACACACACACTGACACTTACACACACACACAGACACATACACACACACACAGACACATACACACACACACACTGAGACTTACACAGACACTCAGACACTTACACACACATACTGAGACACTTACACACACTTGCACACACACACAGACACACAGAGACACACACACACAGACACACAGAGACACACACACACAGAAACTTACACACACACACAGACACTTACACACACACACACAGGCACTTACACACACACACTTACACATACATAGGCACTTACACACGCACAGAGACACTTACACACACACACACGCTTGGACACACACACACACACACAGACACTTACACACACAGACTTCCACACACACACAGAGACACTTACACACCGACACTTCCACACACACACAGACGCTTACACACAGACACACACACACACACAGACACACAGACACACACAGACACACACAGACACTTACACACAGACACCGACACACACACAGCGACACTTACACACACACAGACACTTACACACACACACACACAGACACTTACACACACACGCTTACACACACACACAGTCAGACGCACACACACAGACACACACACACACAGACAAACACTTACACACAGACACTTACACAAAGACACTTACACACACACAGAGACACTTACACACACACACACTCTTACACACACAAACACACAATTACACACAGACACTTACACACACAGAGACACACACACAGAAAACAGACATTTACACAAACACACACTGACAATTACACACACACACACTCTTACACACACAGACACACAATTACACACAGACACTTACACACACACAGAGACACACACACAAAAAACAGACATTTACACACACACACACTGACACTTACACACACACAGAGACACTTACACGCACACATTTACACACACACAGGCACTTACACACACACAGACACTTGCACACACACACACTTAAACACAGAGACTTACGCACATATACTGAGACACTTACACACACTTACACACACACACAGACACTTACACACAGACAAACACACAGAGACACTTACACACAGACACTTACACACACACACACAGACACTTACACACAGACACAGACACTTACACACAGAAACTTCCACACACACACAGACACACACAGACACACACACACACACAAACAGACATTTACACACACACTGACACACATACACCCACAGACACTTACACACACACACACACAGACAGTTACACACACACACACCGACACTTACACACACACACGGACACACACAGCCGCTTACACACCGACACACACAGACACTTACACACAGACAGAGACACTTACACAGAGACACTTACACACACACACACACACACTTACACACAGACACTTACACACACACAGAGACACTTGCACACAAAAACACACACAGAAACACACACACACAGAGACATTTACACACACACACACTGAAACTTACACACACACACAGACACTTACACAGACACACAGAGACAGTTACACACACACACACTGACACTTACACAGACAGACAGACACTTACACACACACATTTACACACACACAGACACACACACACAGAGACTCTTACACACACTCACACACTTACACTCAGAGACTTACACACACATACTGAGACACTTACACACACTTCCACAGACACACAGACACTTACACACAGACACACACACACAGACACTTACACACACAGACACTTACACACACACAGACACTTACACACACACACAGACGCTTACAAACACACACACAGACACTAACACACACACAGACACAGACACACATACATACACACACACACACTTACACACACACACACTGACAGTTACACACACACACAGACACTTACGCGCACACATTTACACACACACAGGCTCTTACACACACACACAGACACTTACACACACACACACACACTTAGACACACACACACACAGACACACACAGACACTTACACACAGACACACACTTACACACACACACAGACACTTACACACACACAGACACTTACACGCACACACACACACAAACATTTACACACACACAATCTGACAGTTACACACCCACACAGACACTTACACGCGCACATTTACACACACACAGGCACTTACATACACACACAGACACTTACACACACACACACACACACTTACACACAGACACACACACAGAGACACTTACACACAGACACTTACACACAGACAGACACTTACACACACACACAGACACTTACACACACACACACACACACTTACACACAGACACACACACAGAGACACTTACACATAGACACTTACACACACACACACACACTTACCCACAGACACACACACACACAAACGGACATTTACACACACACTGACACTTACACACACACACAGACACTTACACACAGACACACACACACAGACACTCAGACACTTACACACAGGCACTTACACACACACACAATTACAGACACAGACACGCAACACACAGACACACAGAGACACTTACACACACAGAGACACTTACACAGATATACTTACACACACTTCCACACACACACACACACATACACACATACACTTCCACACACACACACAGACTTTTACACACACACACACACTGACACTTACACACACACACAGACACATACACACACAGAGAGACAGTTACACACACACACACTGAGACTTACACAGACACTCAGACAATTACACACACATACTGAGACACTTACACACACTTGCACACACACACAGACACACAGAGACACACACACACAGAAACTTACACACACACACAGACACTTTCACACACACACACAGGCACTTACACAGACAAACACACAGACACACACACAGAGAAACTTACACACACACACACACACAGACACTTACGCACACACAGACACTTACACACACACACACAGACACTTACACACACACACTTACACATACATAGGCACTTACACACGCACAGAGACACTTACACACACTCACACGCTTGGACACACACACACACACACAGACACTTACACACACAGACTTCCACACACACACAGAGACACTTACACACAGACACACACACAGACACTTACACACACACACACACAGACACTTACACACACACGCTTACACACACACACTCACACACAGACACTTACACACACACAGCGACACTTAAACACATACACTTCCACACACACACAGACACTTACACACACACATTTACACACACACAGACACTTACACACAGACACACACACACAGGCACTTACACACAGACACTTACACACACACAGAGACACTTACACACAGACACTTAGACACACACACACAGACACACACAGGCACTTACACACTGACACACACACAGAGACACACACACACACAAACATTTACACACACACACACTGACAGTTACACACACACGCAGACACTCACACGCACACATTTACACACTCACAGGCTCTTACACACACACAGAGACACTTACACACACACACACACACTTTGATACACACGCACACACACAGACACTTACACACACACGCTTACACACACACACACACACACACACACTGAAACTTACACACACACACAGACACTTACACAGACACACAGAGACAGTTACACACACACACACTGGCACTTACACAGACACACAGACACTTACACACACACATTTACACACACACAGACACACACACACAGAGACTCTTACACACACACACACACACTTACACTCAGAGACTTACACACACATACTGAGACACTTACACACACTTCCACAGACACACAGACACTTACACACAGACACACACACACACAGACACTTACACACACAGACACTAACACACACACAGACACAGACACACATACATACACACACACACACTTACACACACACACACTGACAGTTACACACACACACAGACACTTACGCGCACACATTTACACACACACAGGCTCTTACACACACACACAGACACTTACACACACACACACACACTTAGACACACACACACACAGACACACACAGACACTTACACACAGACACACACTTACACACACACACAGACACTTACACACACACAGACACTTACACGCACACACACACACAAACATTTACACACACACAATCTGACAGTTACACACCCACACAGACACTTACACGCGCACATTTACACACACACAGGCACTTACATACACACACAGACACTTACACACACACACACACACACTTACACACAGACACACACACAGAGACACTTACACACAGACACTTACACACAGACAGACACTTACACACACACACACACACTTACACACACACACACACACTTACACACAGACACACACACAGAGACACTTACACATAGACACTTACACACACACACACACACTTACCCACAGACACACACACACACAAACGGACATTTACACACACACTGACACTTACACACACACACAGACACTTACACACAGACACACACACACAGACACTCAGACACTTACACACAGGCACTTACACACACACACAATTACAGACACAGACACGCAACACACAGACACACAGAGACACTTACACACACAGAGACACTTACACAGATATACTTACACACACTTCCACACACACACACACACACATACACACATACACTTCCACACACACACACAGACTTTTACACACACACACACACTGACACTTACACACACACACAGACACATACACACACAGAGAGACAGTTACACACACACACACTGAGACTTACACAGACACTCAGACAATTACACACACATACTGAGACACTTACACACACTTGCACACACACACAGACACACAGAGACACACACACACAGAAACTTACACACACACACAGACACTTTCACACACACACACAGGCACTTACACAGACAAACACACAGACACACACACAGAGAAACTTACACACACACACACACACAGACACTTACGCACACACAGACACTTACACACACACACACAGACACTTACACACACACACTTACACATACATAGGCACTTACACACGCACAGAGACACTTACACACACTCACACGCTTGGACACACACACACACACACAGACACTTACACACACAGACTTCCACACACACACAGAGACACTTACACACAGACACACACACAGACACTTACACACACACACACACAGACACTTACACACACACGCTTACACACACACACTCACACACAGACACTTACACACACACAGCGACACTTAAACACATACACTTCCACACACACACAGACACTTACACACACACATTTACACACACACAGACACTTACACACAGACACACACACACAGGCACTTACACACAGACACTTACACACACACAGAGACACTTACACACAGACACTTAGACACACACACACAGACACACACAGGCACTTACACACTGACACACACACAGAGACACACACACACACAAACATTTACACACACACACACTGACAGTTACACACACACGCAGACACTCACACGCACTCATTTACACACTCACAGGCTCTTACACACACACAGAGACACTTACACACACACACACACACTTTGATACACACGCACACACACAGACACTTACACACACACGCTTACACACACACACACACACACACACACTGAAACTTACACACACACACAGACACTTACACAGACACACAGAGACAGTTACACACACACACACTGGCACTTACACAGACACACAGACACTTACACACACACATTTACACACACACAGACACACACACACAGAGACTCTTACACACACACACACACACTTACACTCAGAGACTTACACACACATACTGAGACACTTACACACACTTCCACAGACACACAGACACTTACACACAGACACACACACACACAGACACTAACACACACACACTTACACACACACACACACACATACACACTTACACACACACACACTGACAGTTACACACACACACAGACACTTACGCGCACACATTTACACACACACAGGCTCTTACACACACGCACAGACGCTTACACACACAAACACACACTCTTAGACACACACACACACACACACACAGACACTTACACACAGACACTTACACACAGACACACACTTACACACACACACAGACACTTACACACACACAGACACTTACACGCACACACACACACAAACATTTACACACACACAATCTGACAGTTACACACACACACAGACACTTACACGCACACATTTACACACACACAGGCACTTACATACACACACAGACACTTACACACACACACACACACACTTAGACACACACACACACACAGACACTTACACACAGACACTTAAACACAGACAGACACTTACACACACACACAGACACTTACACACACACACACACACTTACACACAGACACACACACAGAGACACTTACACATAGACACTTACACACACACACACACACTTACACACAGACACACACACACACAAACAGACATTTACACACACACTGACACTTACACACAGACACTTACACAGACACAGACACACACAGACACTCAGACACTTACACACAGGCACTTACACACACACACAATTACAGACACAGACACGCAACACTAGACACACACAGACACTTACACACACAGAGAGACACTTACACAGAGACACTTACACACACTTACAGACACACACACACACACATACACACATACACTTCCACACACACACAGAGACTTTTACACACACACACCCACTGACACTTACACACACACACAGACACATACACACACAGAGAGACAGTTACACACACACACACTGAGACTTACACAGACACTCAGACACTTACACACACATACTGAGACACTTACACACACTTGCACACACACACAGACACACAGAGACACACACACACAGAAACTTACACCCACACACAGACACTTACACACACACACACAGGCACTTTACAAAGACACACACAGACACACACACAGACACTTACACACACACACTTACACATACATAGGCACTTACACACGCACAGAGACACTTACACACACACACACGCTTGGACACACACAGACACTTACACACACAGACTTCCACACACACACAGAGACACTTACACACAGACACTTCCACACACACACAGACAATTACACACAGACACACACACACACACACAGACACACACACACACACAGACACACAGACACTTACACACACACACTTTCACACACACACACAGACACAGACACACACACAGCGACACTTACACACACATAGACACTTAGACACACACACAGACACTTACACAGGCTTACACACACACACAGACAGACACACACACACGGACACACACACACACAGACACACACACACACTGACAGACACTTACACACAGACACTTACACACAGACACTTACACACACACAGAGACACTTACACACACACACACACTCTTACACAAACAAACACACAATTACACACAGACACTTACACACACACAGAGACACTTACACACAGACACTTCCACACACACACAGACACTTACACACAGACACACACACAGAGACACACACACACACAAAACCAGACATTTACACACACACACACTGACACTTACACACACACAGAGACACTTACACGCACACATTTACACACACACAGGCACTTACACACACACACACAGGCACTTGCACACACGCACACTTAAACACAGAGACTTACGCACATATACTGAGACACTTACACACACTTACACACACACACAGACACTTACACACAGACAAACACACAGAGACACTTACACACACAGACACTTACACACACACACACAGACACTTACACACACACAGAGACACTTACACACAGACACTTCCACACCCACACAGACACACACAGACACACACACACACACAAACAGACATTTACACACACACTGACACACATACACCCACAGACACTTACACACACACACACACAGACAGTTACACACACACACACTGAAACTTACACACACACACGGACACACACAGACGCTTACACACCGACAGACACAGACACTTACACACACTTACACACGCACACACACACACACACCACACAGACACTTACACACACACAGAGACACTTGCACACAAAAACACACACAGAAACACACACACACAGAGACATTTAAACACACACACACTGAAGCTTACACACACACACAGACACTCACACAGACACACAGAGAAAGTTACACATACACATTTACACACACACAGACACACACACACACAGACTCTTACACACACTCACACACTTACACTCAGAGACTTACACACACATACTGAGACACTTACACACACTTCCACAGACACACAGACACTTACACACAGACACACACACACAGACACTTACACACACAGACACTTACACACACACAGACACTTACACACACACACAGACGCTTACAAACACACACACACACACACACAGAGACACTAACACACACACAGACACAGACACACATACATACACACACACACACTTACACACACACACACTGACAGTTACACACACACACAGACACTTACGCGCACACATTTACACACACACAGACTCTTACACACACACACAGACACTTACACACACACACACGCACTTAGACACACACAGAGACACTTACACGCACACATTTACACACACACAGGCACTTACACACACACAGACACTTACACACACACAGACACTTACACGCACACACACACACAAACATTTACACACACACAATCTGACAGTTACACACCCACACAGACACTTACACGCGCACATTTACACACACACAGGCACTTACATACACACACAGACACTTACACACACACACACACACACTTAGACACACACACACACACAGACACTTAGACACAGACACACACACTTACACACAGACACACACACAGAGACACTTACACACACACACACACACACTTACACACAGACACAGACACACACAGACACTCAGACACTTACACACAGGCACTTACACACACACACAATTACAGACACAGACACGCAACACACAGACACACACAGACACTTACACACACACACGGACACACACAGCCGCTTACACACCGACACACACAGACACTTACACACACACACACACACACATACACACATACACTTCCACACACACACACAGACTTTTACACACACACACACACTGACACTTACACACACACACAGACACATACACACACAGAGAGACAGTTACACACGCACACTGAGACTTACACAGACACTCAGACAATTACACACACATACTGAGACACTTACACACACTTACACACACACACTGACACACAAAGACACACAGGAACACAGACACAGACACACACAGACACACACACACAGACAGACACTCACACACACACACACACAGACTTACACACAGACACTTACACAGACACACAGACACTTATACACAGACACTTCCACACACACACAGACACATACACACACACAGAGACACTTACACACAGACACTTCCACACACACACACACTTCCGCACACTAACACACAATTACACACAGACATTACACACACACAGAGACACTTACACACAGACATTTCCTCACACACACAGAGACTTACACACAGGCACAGACACAGAGACACACACACACACACAAACAGACAATGACACACACACACACTGACACTTAGACTCACACACAGACACTTAGACGCACACATTTACACAGACGCAGGCACTTACACACACACACAGACACTTACACACACACACAAACACAGACACTTACACACAGACACTTACACACAGACACACAGACACTTACAGACACACACAGACACTTACACACACTGTGACACTTACACACACACACACACACACACACACAGACACACACACACAGTCACTTAAACACAGACACTTCCACACACACACAGACGCTTACACACAGGCACACACACACACACAGACACGCACACACACACAGACACACGCAGACACTTACACACACACACACTCACACACAGACACTTACACACACACAGAGACACTTAAACACATACACTTCCACACACACACGGACACTTACACACAGAAACACACACAGAGACACACACACACAGAGACATTTACACACACACACACTGAAACTTACACACACACACAGACACTTACACAGACACACAGAGACAGTTACACACACACACACTGACAGTTACACACACACACAGACACTCACACGCACACATTTACACACACACAGGCTCTTACACACACACACAGACACTTACACACACACACACACACACACTTAGACACACACGCACACACACAGACACACACAGACACTTACACACAGACACAGACACTTACACACACACAGACACTTACACACACGCACACAGGCACTTACACACACACACACACACTTACACACAGACTCTTACACACACACACAGGGACACTTACACACAGACACTTCCACACACACACACAGACACACACACAGGGACACACACACAGACACAAACAGACATTTACACACACACACACTGACACACACACACACACAGACACACACAGAGACTTACACACACACACACACTCACACACACAGACACACACACACACAGACACTTACACTCAGACACAGACACACACAGACACACACACAGACACACACAGACACTTACACACACACACACACAGACTTACACACAGACACTTATACACACATAGACACTTACAGACACTTAATCACACACACACAGACACTTGCGCACAGACACTTAGACAGACACACAGACACTTATACACAGACACTTAAACACACACACAGACACACACACACACAGACACACACCTAAACTTACACACACACACAGACACTTACAGACAGACACTTACACACACACACACAGACACACACAGACACACAACACACTGACACACACAGACACTTACACACACACAGAGACACTTACACACAGACACTTACACACAGACACTTACACACATACACAGACACACACACAAACAGACATTTACACACACACTGACACACATACGCACACAGACACTTACACACACACAGACAGTTACACACACACACACTGACACTTACACACACACAGACACTTACACACACAGACTTTCACACAGACACTTATACACACATAGACACTTACAGACACTTAATAACACATACCGAGACTCTTACACATAGACACACACACACACAGACACACACAGACACTTGCACACAGACACTTACACACACACACAGACACTTCCACACAGACACACGCACACACAAACAGACATTTACACGCACACTGACACTTACACACACACACAGACACTTACACACAGACACAGACACACACAGACACACAGACACTTACACACAGACACAGACACTTACACACACACAGACACACTTACACACAGACTCTTACACACACACACAGGGACACACACACACACAAACAGACATTTACACACACACACACTGACACACACACACAGACACACACAGAGACTTACACACACACACACAGACACTCACACACACAGACACACACACACACAGACACTTACACACAGGCACAGACACACACAGACACACACACAGACACTTACACACAGGCACTTACACACACAGACACTGACACACACAGACACACAGGAACACAGACACACACACACAGACACTTACACACAGACACTTCCACACACACACAGACACTTCCACACAGACACACAAACACACAAACAGACATTTACACACACACTGACACTTACACACACACACAGACACTTACACACAGACACAGACACACACAGACACTCAGACACTTACACACAGGCACTTACACACACACACTTACAATTACAGACACAGACACGCAACACACAGACACACAGAGACACTTACACACACACAGAGACACTTACACACACACACACACACAGACACACAAACAGAGAAACTTACACACACACACAGACACACAGACACTTACACACACACACACTTACACACACACACACAGACACTTACACACACACACATACACAGACACTTACACGTACACAGAGACACACACACACACACACTTAGACACACACACACACACAGACACTTACACACACACACACAGAGACACTTACACACACACGCTTACACACACACACAGACCATTACACACAGACACACACACAGACACTTACACACACACACACACAGACACTTACACACACACGCTTATACACACACACACACACACAGACACTTACACACACACACACACACACAGACACAGACACACACACACACACAGACACTTACACACACCCACACAGACAATTACACACAGACACACAGACACAGACTCTTACACACACACACACACTTAGACACACACACACGCACTTACACACCCACACTTCCCCACACACAGAGACACTTACACACAGACACAGACAATTACACACAGACACACACTTAGAGAGACACACACACAGACACTTACACACCGACACCTACACACAGACACACACTTACACACACACACACTTACACACAGACACACACACAGAGACACTTACACACAGACACTTCCACACACACACAGACACTTCCACAGACACACACACACACAAACAGACATTTACACACACACTGACACTTACACACACACACAGACACTTACACACAGACACAGACACACACAGACACAAAGACACTTACACACAGACACAGACACTTACACACACACAGGCACACTTACACACAGACTCTTGCACACACACACAGGGACACACACACACACACAAACAGACATTTACACACGCACACACTGACACACACACACACACAGACACACACACACACAGACACACACACACACAGACACTTACACACAGACACAGACACACACAGACACACACACAGACACTTACACACACACAGGCACTTACACACACACACTGACACACAAAGACACACAGGAACACAGACACAGACACACACAGACACACACACACAGACAGACACTCACACACACACACACACAGACTTACACACAGACACTTACACAGACACACAGACACTTATACACAGACACTTCCACACACACACAGACACTTACACACACACAGAGACACTTACACACAGACACTTCCACACACACACACACTTCCGCACACTAACACACAATTAAACACAGACACTTACACACACACAGAGACACTTACACACAGACATTTCCTCACACACACAGAGACTTACACACAGGCACACATACAGAGACACACACACACACACAAACAGACAATGACACACACACACACTTGCACTTAGACTCACACACAGACACTTAGACGCACACATTTACACACACGCAGGCACTTACACACACACACAGACACTTACACACACACACAAACACAGACACTTACACACAGACACTTACACACAGACACACAGACACTTACAGACACACACAGACACTTACACACACTGTGACACTTACACACACACACACACACACACACAGACACACACACACAGTCACTTAAACACAGACACTTCCACACACACACAGACGCTTACACACAGGCACACACACACACACAGACACGCACACACACACAGACACTCGCAGACACTTACACACACACACACTCACACACAGACACTTACAGACAGACACTTACACATACACACACAGACACACACAGACACACAACACACTGACACACACAGACACTTACACACACACAGAGACACTTACACACAGACACTTACACACAGACACTTACACACATACACAGACACACACACAATCAGACATTTACACACACACTGACACACATACGCACACAGACACTTACACACACACAGACAGTTACACACACACACACTGACACTTACACACACACAGACACTTACACACACAGACGTTCACACAGACACTTATACACATATAGACACTTACAGACACTTAATCACACACACCGAGACTCTTACACATAGACACACACACACACAGACACACACAGACACTTACACACAGACACTTACACACACACACAGACACTTCCACACAGACACACACACACACAAACAGACATTTACACACACACTGACACTTACACACACACACAGACACTTACACACAGACGCAGACACACACAGACACACAGACACTTACACACAGACACAGACACTTACACACACACAGACACACTTACACACAGACTCTTACACACACACACAGGGACACACACACACACAAACAGACATTTACACACACACACACTGACACACACACACACACACACAGACACACACAGAGACTTACACACACACACACAGACACTCACCCACACAGACACACACACACACAGACACACACAGACACAGACACACACAGACACACACACAGACACTTACACACAGGCACTTACACACACAGACACTGACACACACAGACACACAGGAACACAGACACAGACACACACAGACACTCAGACACTTACACACAGGCACTTACACACACACACTTACAATTACAGACACAGACACGCAACACAGACACACAGAGACACTTACACACACACACAGACACTTACACACTCACACACACACAGACACACAAACAGAGAAACTTACACACACACACAGACACACAGACACTTACACACACACACAGACACTTACACACACACACACAGACACTTACACACACACTTACACATACACAGACACACGCACACAGAGACACACACACACACACACACTTAGACACACACACACACACAGACACTTACACACACACACACAGAGACACTTACACACACACGCTTACACACACACACAGACCATTACACACAGACACACACACAGACACACACACACACACACAGACACTTACGCACACACGCTTACACACACACACACACACACAGACACTTACACACAGACACACACACACACAGACACAGACACACACACACACACAGACACTTACACACACCCACACAGACAATTACACACAGACACACAGACACAGACTCTTACACACACACACACACTTAGACACACACACACGCACTTACACACCCACACTTCCCCACACACAGAGACACTTACACACACACACAGACAATTACACACAGACACACACTTAGAGACACACACACACAGACACTTACACACCGACACTTACACACAGACACACACTTACACACACACACACTTACACACAGACACACACACAGAGACACTTACACACAGACACTTCCACACACACACAGACACTTCCACACAGACACACACACACACAAACAGACATTTACACACACACTGACACTTACACACACACACAGACACTTACACACAGACACAGACACACACAGACACACAGACACTTACACACAGACACAGACACTTACACACACACAGGCACACTTACACACAGACTCTTACACACACACACAGGGACACACACACACACACAAACAGACATTTACACACACACACACTGACACACACACACACACAGACACACACAGAGACTTACACACACACACACAGACACTCACACACACAGACACACACACACACAGACACTTACACACAGACACAGACACACACAGACACACACACAGACACTTACACACACACAGGCACTTACACACACACACTGACACACAAAGACACACAGGAACACAGACACAGACACACACAGACACACACACACAGACAGACACTCACACACACACACACACAGACTTACACACAGACACTTACACAGACACACAGACACTTATACACAGACACTTCCACACACACACAGACACTTACACACACACAGAGACACTTACACACAGACACTTCCACACACACACACACTTCCGCACACTAACACACAATTACACACAGACACTTCCACACACACAGAGACACTTACACACAGACATTTCCTCACACACACAGAGACTTACACACAGGCACACACACAGAGACACACACACACACACAAACAGACAATGACACACACACACACTGACACTTAGACGCACACATTTACACAGACGCAGGCACTTACACACACACACAGACACTTACACACACACACAAACACAGACACTTACACACAGACACTTACACACAGACACACAGACACTTACAGACACACACAGACACTTACACACACTGTGACACTTACACACACACACACACACACACACAGACACACACACACAGTCACTTAAACACAGACACTTCCACACACACACAGACGCTTACACACAGGCACACACACACACACAGACACGCACACACACACAGACACACGCAGACACTTACACACACACACACTCACACACAGACACTTACACACACACAGAGACACTTAAACACATACACTTCCACACACACACAGACACTTACACACAGAAACACACACAGAGACACACACACACAGAGACATTTACACACACACACACTGAAACTTACACACACACACAGACACTTACACAGACACACAGAGACAGTTGCACACACACACACTGACAGTTACACACACACACAGACACTCACACGCACGCATTTACACACACACAGGCTCTTATACACACACACAGACACTTACACACACACACACACACACTTAGACACACACGCACACACACAGACACACACAGACACTTACACACAGACACAGACACTTACACAGACACAGACACTTACACACACGCACACAGGCACTTAAACACACACACACACACTTACACACAGACTCTTACACACACACACAGGGACACTTACACACAGACACTTCCACACACACACACAGACACACACACAGGGACACACACACAGACACAAACAGACATTTACACACACACACACCGACACACACACACACACACAGACACACACAGAGACTTACACACACACACACAGACACTCACACACACAGACACACACACACACAGACACTTACACTCAGACACAGACACACACAGACACACACACAGACACACACAGACACTTACACACACACACACACAGACTTACACACAGACACTTATACACACATAGACACTTACAGACACTTAATCACACACACACAGACACTTGCGCATAGACACTTACACAGACACACAGACACTTATACACAGACACTTACACACACACACAGACACACACACACACAGACACACACCTAAACTTACACACACACACAGACACTTACAGACAGACACTTACACACACACACACAGACACACACAGACACACAACACACTGACACACACAGACACACACACACAGAGACACTTACACACAGACACTTACACACAGACACTTACACACATACACAGACACACACACAAACAGACATTTACACACACACTGACACACATACGCACACAGACACTTACACACACACAGACAGTTACACACACACACACTGACACTTACACACACACAGACACTTACACACACAGACTTTCACACAGACACTTATACACACATAGACACTTACAGACACTTAATCACACACACCGAGACTCTTACACATAGACACACACACACACAGACACACACAGACACTTACACACAGACACTTACACACACACACAGACACTTCCACACAGACACACACACACACAAACAGACATTTACACACACACTGACACTTACACACACACACAGACACTTACACACAGACTCAGACACACACAGACACACAGACACTTACACACAGACACAGACACTTACACACACACAGACACACTTACACACAGACTCTTACACACACACACAGGGACACACACACACACAAACAGACATTTACACACACACACACTGACACACACACACACACACACAGACACACACAGAGACTTACACACACACACACAGACACTCACCCACACAGACACACACACACACAGACACTTACACACAGACACAGACACACACAGACACACACACAGACACTTACACACAGGCACTTACACACACAGACACTGACACACACAGACACACAGGAACACAGACACAGACACACACAGACACTCAGACACTTACACACAGGCACTTACACACACACACTTGCAATTACAGACACAGACACGCAACACACAGACACACAGAGACACTTACACACACACACAGACACTTACACACTCACACACACACAGACACACAAACAGAGAAACTTACACACACACACAGACACACAGACACTTACACACACACACAGATACTTACACACACACACACAGACACTTACACACACACTTACACATACACAGACACACGCACACAGAGACACACACACACACTTAGACACACACACACACACAGACACTTACACACACACACACAGAGACACTTACACACACACGCTTACACACACACACAGACCATTACACACAGACACACACACAGACACACACACACACACACAGACACTTACGCACACACGCTCACACACACACACACACACACAGACACTTACACACAGACACACACACACACACACACAGACACACACACACACACAGACACTTACACACACCCACACAGACAATTACACACAGACACACAGACACAGACTCTTACACACACACACACACTTAGACACACACACACGCACTTACACACCCACACTTCCCCACACACAGAGACACTTACACACACACACAGACAATTACACACAGACACACACTTAGAGACACACACACACAGACACTTACACACCGACACTTACACACAGACACACACTTACACACACACACACTTACACACAGACACACACACAGAGACACTTACACACAGACACTTCCACACACACACAGACACTTCCACACAGACACACACACACACAAACAGACATTTACACACACACTGACACTTACACACACACACAGACACTTACACACAGACACAGACACACACAGACACACAGACACTTACACACAGACACAGACACTTACACACACACAGACACACTTACACACAGACTCTTACACACACACACAGGGACACACACACACACACAAACAGACATTTACACACACACACACTGACACACACACACACACAGACACACACAGAGACTTACACACACACACACAGACACTCACACACACAGACACACACACACACAGACACACACACAGGGACACACACACAGACACAAACAGACATTTACACACACACACACTGACACACACACACACACAGACACACACAGAGACTTACACACACACACACACTCACACACACAGACACACACACACACAGACACTTACACTCAGACACAGACACACACAGACACACACACAGACACACACAGACACTTACACACACACACACACAGACTTACACACAGACACTTATACACACATAGACACTTACAGACACTTAATCACACACACACAGACACTTGCGCACAGACACTTAGACAGACACACAGACACTTATACACAGACACTTAAACACACACACAGACACACACACACACAGACACACACCTAAACTTACACACACACACAGACACTTACAGACAGACACTTACACACACACACACAGACACACACAGACACACAACACACTGACACACACAGACACTTACACACACACAGAGACACTTACACACAGACACTTACACACAGACACTTACACACATACACAGACACACACACAAACAGACATTTACACACACACTGACACACATACGCACACAGACACTTACACACACACAGACAGTTACACACACACACACTGACACTTACACACACACAGACACTTACACACACAGACTTTCACACAGACACTTATACACACATAGACACTTACAGACACTTAATAACACATACCGAGACTCTTACACATAGACACACACACACACAGACACACACAGACACTTGCACACAGACACTTACACACACACACAGACACTTCCACACAGACACACGCACACACAAACAGACATTTACACGCACACTGACACTTACACACACACACAGACACTTACACACAGACACAGACACACACAGACACACAGACACTTACACACAGACACAGACACTTACACACACACAGACACACTTACACACAGACTCTTACACACACACACAGGGACACACACACACACAAACAGACATTTACACACACACACACTGACACACACACACAGACACACACAGAGACTTACACACACACACACAGACACTCACACACACAGACACACACACACACAGACACTTACACACAGGCACAGACACACACAGACACACACACAGACACTTACACACAGGCACTTACACACACAGACACTGACACACACAGACACACAGGAACACAGACACACACACACAGACACTTACACACAGACACTTCCACACACACACAGACACTTCCACACAGACACACAAACACACAAACAGACATTTACACACACACTGACACTTACACACACACACAGACACTTACACACAGACACAGACACACACAGACACTCAGACACTTACACACAGGCACTTACACACACACACTTACAATTACAGACACAGACACGCAACACACAGACACACAGAGACACTTACACACACACAGAGACACTTACACACACACACACACACAGACACACAAACAGAGAAACTTACACACACACACAGACACACAGACACTTACACACACACACACTTACACACACACACACAGACACTTACACACACACACATACACAGACACTTACACGTACACAGAGACACACACACACACACACTTAGACACACACACACACACAGACACTTACACACACACACACAGAGACACTTACACACACACGCTTACACACACACACAGACCATTACACACAGACACACACACAGACACTTACACACACACACACACAGACACTTACACACACACGCTTATACACACACACACACACACAGACACTTACACACACACACACACACAGACACAGACACACACACACACACAGACACTTACACACACCCACACAGACAATTACACACAGACACACAGACACAGACTCTTACACACACACACACACTTAGACACACACACACGCACTTACACACCCACACTTCCCCACACACAGAGACACTTACACACAGACACAGACAATTACACACAGACACACACTTAGAGAGACACACACACAGACACTTACACACCGACACCTACACACAGACACACACTTACACACACACACACTTACACACAGACACACACACAGAGACACTTACACACAGACACTTCCACACACACACAGACACTTCCACAGACACACACACACACAAACAGACATTTACACACACACTGACACTTACACACACACACAGACACTTACACACAGACACAGACACACACAGACACAAAGACACTTACACACAGACACAGACACTTACACACACACAGGCACACTTACACACAGACTCTTGCACACACACACAGGGACACACACACACACACAAACAGACATTTACACACGCACACACTGACACACACACACACACAGACACACACACACACAGACACACACACACACAGACACTTACACACACACAGGCACTTACACACACACACTGACACACAAAGACACACAGGAACACAGACACAGACACACACAGACACACACACACAGACAGACACTCACACACACGCACACACAGACTTACACACAGACACTTACACAGACACACAGACACTTATACACAGACACTTCCACACACACACAGACACTTACACACACACAGAGACACTTACACACAGACACTTCCACACACACACACACTTCCGCACACTAACACACAATTAAACACAGACACTTACACACACACAGAGACACTTACACACAGACATTTCCTCACACACACAGAGACTTACACACAGGCACACATACAGAGACACACACACACACACAAACAGACAATGACACACACACACACTTGCACTTAGACTCACACACAGACACTTAGACGCACACATTTACACACACGCAGGCACTTACACACACACACAGACACTTACACACACACACAAACACAGACACTTACACACAGACACTTACACACAGACACACAGACACTTACAGACACACACAGACACTTACACACACTGTGACACTTACACACACACACACACACACACACAGACACACACACACAGTCACTTAAACACAGACACTTCCACACACACACAGACGCTTACACACAGGCACACACACACACACAGACACGCACACACACACAGACACTCGCAGACACTTACACACACACACACTCACACACAGACACTTACAGACAGACACTTACACACACACACACAGACACACACAGACACACAACACACTGACACACACAGACACTTACACACACACAGAGACACACACAGACACTTACACACAGACACTTACACACATACACAGACACACACACAATCAGACATTTACACACACACTGACACACATACGCACACAGACACTTACACACACACAGACAGTTACACACACACACACTGACACTTACACACACACAGACACTTACACACACAGACGTTCACACAGACACTTATACACATATAGACACTTACAGACACTTAATCACACACACCGAGACTCTTACACATAGACACACACACACACAGACACACACAGACACTTACACACAGACACTTACACACACACACAGACACTTCCACACAGACACACACACACACAAACAGACATTTACACACACACTGACACTTACACACACACACAGACACTTACACACAGACTCAGACACACACAGACACACAGACACTTACACACAGACACAGACACTTACACACACACAGACACACTTACACACAGACTCTTACACACACACACAGGGACACACACACACACAAACAGACATTTACACACACACACACTGACACACACACACACACACACAGACACACACAGAGACTTACACACACACACACAGACACTCACCCACACAGACACACACACACACAGACACACACAGACACAGACACACACAGACACACACACAGACACTTACACACAGGCACTTACACACACAGACACTGACACACACAGACACACAGGAACACAGACACAGACACACACAGACACTCAGACACTTACACACAGGCACTTACACACACACACTTACAATTACAGACACAGACACGCAACACACAGACACACAGAGACACTTACACACACACACAGACACTTACACACTCACACACACACAGACACACAAACAGAGAAACTTACACACACACACAGACACACAGACACTTACACACACACACAGACACTTACACACACACACACAGACACTTACACACACACTTACACATACACAGACACACGCACACAGAGACACACACACACACACACACTTAGACACACACACACACACAGACACTTACACACACACACACAGAGACACTTACACACACACGCTTACACACACACACAGACCATTACACACAGACACACACACAGACAGACACACACACACACAGACACTTACGCACACACGCTTACACACACACACACACACACAGACACTTACACACAGACACACACACACACAGACACAGACACACACACACACACAGACACTTACACACACCCACACAGACAATTACACACAGACACACAGACACAGACTCTTACACACACACACACACTTAGACACACACACACGCACTTACACACCCACACTTCCCCACACACAGAGACACTTACACACACACACAGACAATTACACACAGACACACACTTAGAGACACACACACACAGACACTTACACACCGACACTTACACACAGACACACACTTACACACACACACACTTACACACAGACACACACACAGAGACACTTACACACAGACACTTCCACACACACACAGACACTTCCACACAGACACACACACACACAAACAGACATTTACACACACACTGACACTTACACACACACACAGACACTTACACACAGACACAGACACACACAGACACACAGACACTTACACACAGACACAGACACTTACACACACACAGGCACACTTACACACAGACTCTTACACACACACACAGGGACACACACACACACACAAACAGACATTTACACACACACACACTGACACACACACACACACAGACACACACAGAGACTTACACACACACACACAGACACTCACACACACAGACACACACACACACAGACACTTACACACAGACACAGACACACACAGACACACACACAGACACTTACACACACACAGGCACTTACACACACACACTGACACACAAAGACACACAGGAACACAGACACAGACACACACAGACACACACACACAGACAGACACTCACACACACACACACACAGACTTACACACAGACACTTACACAGACACACAGACACTTATACACAGACACTTCCACACACACACAGACACTTACACACACACAGAGACACTTACACACAGACACTTCCACACACACACACACTTCCGCACACTAACACACAATTACACACAGACACTTCCACACACACAGAGACACTTACACACAGACATTTCCTCACACACACAGAGACTTACACACAGGCACACACACAGAGACACACACACACACACAAACAGACAATGACACACACACACACTGACACTTAGACGCACACATTTACACAGACGCAGGCACTTACACACACACACAGACACTTACACACACACACAAACACAGACACTTACACACAGACACTTACACACAGACACACAGACACTTACAGACACACACAGACACTTACACACACTGTGACACTTACACACACACACACACACACAGACACACACACACAGTCACTTAAACACAGACACTTCCACACACACACAGACGCTTACACACAGGCACACACACACACACAGACACGCACACACACACAGACACACGCAGACACTTACACACACACACACTCACACACAGACACTTACACACACACAGAGACACTTAAACACATACACTTCCACACACACACAGACACTTACACACAGAAACACACACAGAGACACACACACACAGAGACATTTACACACACACACACTGAAACTTACACACACACACAGACACTTACACAGACACACAGAGACAGTTGCACACACACACACTGACAGTTACACACACACACAGACACTCACACGCACGCATTTACACACACACAGGCTCTTATACACACACACAGACACTTACACACACACACAGACACTTCCACACAGACACACACACACACAAACAGACATTTACACACACACTGACACTTACACACACACACAGACACTTACACACAGACTCAGACACACACAGACACACAGACACTTACACACAGACACAGACACTTACACACACACAGACACACTTACACACAGACTCTTACACACACACACAGGGACACACACACACACAAACAGACATTTACACACACACACACTGACACACACACACACACACACAGACACACACAGAGACTTACACACACACACACAGACACTCACCCACACAGACACACACACACACAGACACACACAGACACAGACACACACAGACACACACACAGACACTTACACACAGGCACTTACACACACAGACACTGACACACACAGACACACAGGAACACAGACACAGACACACACAGACACTCAGACACTTACACACAGGCACTTACACACACACACTTACAATTACAGACACAGACACGCAACACACAGACACACAGAGACACTTACACACACACACAGACACTTACACACTCACACACACACAGACACACAAACAGAGAAACTTACACACACACACAGACACACAGACACTTACACACACACACAGACACTTACACACACACACACAGACACTTACACACACACTTACACATACACAGACACACGCACACAGAGACACACACACACACACACACTTAGACACACACACACACACAGACACTTACACACACACACACAGAGACACTTACACACACACGCTTACACACACACACAGACCATTACACACAGACACACACACAGACACACACACACACACACAGACACTTACGCACACACGCTTACACACACACACACACACACAGACACTTACACACAGACACACACACACACAGACACAGACACACACACACACACAGACACTTACACACACCCACACAGACAATTACACACAGACACACAGACACAGACTCTTACACACACACACACACTTAGACACACACACACGCACTTACACACCCACACTTCCCCACACACAGAGACACTTACACACACACACAGACAATTACACACAGACACACACTTAGAGACACACACACACAGACACTTACACACCGACACTTACACACAGACACACACTTACACACACACACACTTACACACAGACACACACACAGAGACACTTACACACAGACACTTCCACACACACACAGACACTTCCACACAGACACACACACACACAAACAGACATTTACACACACACTGACACTTACACACACACACAGACACTTACACACAGACACAGACACACACAGACACACAGACACTTACACACAGACACAGACACTTACACACACACAGGCACACTTACACACAGACTCTTACACACACACACAGGGACACACACACACACACAAACAGACATTTACACACACACACACTGACACACACACACACACAGACACACACAGAGACTTACACACACACACACAGACACTCACACACACAGACACACACACACACAGACACTTACACACAGACACAGACACACACAGACACACACACAGACACTTACACACACACAGGCACTTACACACACACACTGACACACAAAGACACACAGGAACACAGACACAGACACACACAGACACACACACACAGACAGACACTCACACACACACACACACAGACTTACACACAGACACTTACACAGACACACAGACACTTATACACAGACACTTCCACACACACACAGACACTTACACACACACAGAGACACTTACACACAGACACTTCCACACACACACACACTTCCGCACACTAACACACAATTACACACAGACACTTCCACACACACAGAGACACTTACACACAGACATTTCCTCACACACACAGAGACTTACACACAGGCACACACACAGAGACACACACACACACACAAACAGACAATGACACACACACACACTGACACTTAGACGCACACATTTACACAGACGCAGGCACTTACACACACACACAGACACTTACACACACACACAAACACAGACACTTACACACAGACACTTACACACAGACACACAGACACTTACAGACACACACAGACACTTACACACACTGTGACACTTACACACACACACACACACACACACAGACACACACACACAGTCACTTAAACACAGACACTTCCACACACACACAGACGCTTACACACAGGCACACACACACACACAGACACGCACACACACACAGACACACGCAGACACTTACACACACACACACTCACACACAGACACTTACACACACACAGAGACACTTAAACACATACACTTCCACACACACACAGACACTTACACACAGAAACACACACAGAGACACACACACACAGAGACATTTACACACACACACACTGAAACTTACACACACACACAGACACTTACACAGACACACAGAGACAGTTGCACACACACACACTGACAGTTACACACACACACAGACACTCACACGCACGCATTTACACACACACAGGCTCTTATACACACACACAGACACTTACACACACACACACACACACTTAGACACACACGCACACACACAGACACACACAGACACTTACACACAGACACAGACACTTACACAGACACAGACACTTACACACACGCACACAGGCACTTAAACACACACACACACACTTACACACAGACTCTTACACACACACACAGGGACACTTACACACAGACACTTCCACACACACACACAGACACACACACAGGGACACACACACAGACACAAACAGACATTTACACACACACACACCGACACACACACACACACACAGACACACACAGAGACTTACACACACACACACAGACACTCACACACACAGACACACACACACACAGACACTTACACTCAGACACAGACACACACAGACACACACACAGACACACACAGACACTTACACACACACACACACAGACTTACACACAGACACTTATACACACATAGACACTTACAGACACTTAATCACACACACACAGACACTTGCGCATAGACACTTACACAGACACACAGACACTTATACACAGACACTTACACACACACACAGACACACACACACACAGACACACACCTAAACTTACACACACACACAGACACTTACAGACAGACACTTACACACACACACACAGACACACACAGACACACAACACACTGACACACACAGACACACACACACAGAGACACTTACACACAGACACTTACACACAGACACTTACACACATACACAGACACACACACAAACAGACATTTACACACACACTGACACACATACGCACACAGACACTTACACACACACAGACAGTTACACACACACACACTGACACTTACACACACACAGACACTTACACACACAGACTTTCACACAGACACTTATACACACATAGACACTTACAGACACTTAATCACACACACCGAGACTCTTACACATAGACACACACACACACAGACACACACAGACACTTACACACAGACACTTACACACACACACAGACACTTCCACACAGACACACACACACACAAACAGACATTTACACACACACTGACACTTACACACACACACAGACACTTACACACAGACTCAGACACACACAGACACACAGACACTTACACACAGACACAGACACTTACACACACACAGACACACTTACACACAGACTCTTACACACACACACAGGGACACACACACACACAAACAGACATTTACACACACACACACTGACACACACACACACACACACAGACACACACAGAGACTTACACACACACACACAGACACTCACCCACACAGACACACACACACACAGACACTTACACACAGACACAGACACACACAGACACACACACAGACACTTACACACAGGCACTTACACACACAGACACTGACACACACAGACACACAGGAACACAGACACAGACACACACAGACACTCAGACACTTACACACAGGCACTTACACACACACACTTGCAATTACAGACACAGACACGCAACACACAGACACACAGAGACACTTACACACACACACAGACACTTACACACTCACACACACACAGACACACAAACAGAGAAACTTACACACACACACAGACACACAGACACTTACACACACACACAGATACTTACACACACACACACAGACACTTACACACACACTTACACATACACAGACACACGCACACAGAGACACACACACACACTTAGACACACACACACACACAGACACTTACACACACACACACAGAGACACTTACACACACACGCTTACACACACACACAGACCATTACACACAGACACACACACAGACACACACACACACACACAGACACTTACGCACACACGCTCACACACACACACACACACACAGACACTTACACACAGACACACACACACACACACACAGACACACACACACACACAGACACTTACACACACCCACACAGACAATTACACACAGACACACAGACACAGACTCTTACACACACACACACACTTAGACACACACACACGCACTTACACACCCACACTTCCCCACACACAGAGACACTTACACACACACACAGACAATTACACACAGACACACACTTAGAGACACACACACACAGACACTTACACACCGACACTTACACACAGACACACACTTACACACACACACACTTACACACAGACACACACACAGAGACACTTACACACAGACACTTCCACACACACACAGACACTTCCACACAGACACACACACACACAAACAGACATTTACACACACACTGACACTTACACACACACACAGACACTTACACACAGACACAGACACACACAGACACACAGACACTTACACACAGACACAGACACTTACACACACACAGACACACTTACACACAGACTCTTACACACACACACAGGGACACACACACACACACAAACAGACATTTACACACACACACACTGACACACACACACACACAGACACACACAGAGACTTACACACACACACACAGACACTCACACACACAGACACACACACACACAGACACTTACACACAGACACAGACACACACAGACACACACACAGACACACACACACAGGCACTTACACACACACACTGGCACACAAAGACACACAGGAACACAGACACAGACACACACAGACACACACACACAGACAGACACTCACACACACACACACACAGACTTACACACAGACACTTACACAGACACACAGACACTTATACACAGACACTTCCACACACACACAGACACTTACACACACACAGAGACACTTACACACAGACACTTCCACACACACACACACTTCCGCACACTAACACACAATTACACACAGACACTTACACACACACAGAGACACTTACACACAGACATTTCCTCACACACACAGAGACTTACACACAGGCACACACACAGAGACACACACACACACACAAACAGACAATGACACACACACACACTGACACTTAGACTCACACACAGACACTTAGACGCACACATTTACACAGACGCAGGCACTTACACACACACACAGACACTTACACACACACACAAACACAGACACTTACACACAGACACTTACACACAGACACACAGACACTTACAGACACACACAGACACTTACACACACTGTGACACTTACACACACACACACACACACACACAGACACACACACACAGTCACTTAAACACAGACACTTCCACACACACACAGACGCTTACACACAGGCACACACACACACACAGACACGCACACACACACAGACACACGCAGACACTTACACACACACACACTCACACACAGACACTTACACACACACAGAGACACTTAAACACATACACTTCCACACACACACAGACACTTACACACAGAAACACACACAGAGACACACACACACATAGACATTTACACACACACACACTGAAACTTACACACACACACAGACACTTACACAGACACACAGAGACAGTTGCACACACACACACTGACAGTTACACACACACACAGACACTCACACGCACACATTTACACACACACAGGCTCTTATACACACACACAGACACTTACACACACACACACACACACTTAGACACACACGCACACACGCAGACACACACAGACACTTACACACAGACACAGACACTTACACAGACACAGACACTTACACACACGCACACAGGCACTTAAACACACACACACACACTTACACACAGACTCTTACACACACACACAGGGACACTTACACACAGACACTTCCACACACACACACAGACACACACACAGGGACACACACACAGACACAAACAGACATTTACACACACACACACCGACACACACACACACACACAGACACACACAGAGACTTACACACACACACACAGACACTCACACACACAGACACACACACACACAGACACTTACACTCAGACACAGACACACACAGACACACACACAGACACACACAGACACTTACACACACACACACACAGACTTACACACAGACACTTATACACACATAGACACTTACAGACACTTAATCACACACACACAGACACTTGCGCATAGACACTTACACAGACACACAGACACTTATACACAGACACTTACACACACACACAGACACACACACACACAGACACACACCTAAACTTACACACACACACAGACACTTACAGACAGACACTTACACACACACACACAGACACACACAGACACACAACACACTGACACACACAGACACTTACACACACACAGAGACACTTACACACAGACACTTACACACAGACACTTACACACATACACAGACACACACACAAAGAGACATTTACACACACACTGACACACATACGCACACAGACACTTACACACACACAGACAGTTACACACACACACACTGACACTTACACACACACAGACACTTACACACACAGACCTTCACACAGACACTTATACACACATAGACACTTACAGACACTTAATCACACACACCGAGACTCTTACACATAGACACACACACACACAGACACACACAGACACTTACACACAGACACTTACACACACACACAGACACTTCCACACAGACACACACACACACAAACAGTCATTTACACACACACTGACACTTACACACACACACAGACACTTACACACAGACTCAGACACACACAGACACACAGACACTTACACACAGACACAGACACTTACACACACACAGACACACTTACACACAGACTCTTACACACACACACAGGGACACACACACACACAAACAGACATTTACACACACACACACTGACACACACACACACACACACAGACACACACAGAGACTTACACACACACACACAGACACTCACCCACACAGACACACACACACACAGACACACACAGACACAGACACACACAGACACACACACAGACACTTACACACAGGCACTTACACACACAGACACTGACACACACAGACACACAGGAACACAGACACAGACACACACAGACACTCAGACACTTACACACAGGCACTTACACACACACACTTGCAATTACAGACACAGACACGCAACACACAGACACACAGAGACACTTACACACACACACAGACACTTACACACTCACACACACACAGACACACAAACAGAGAAACTTACACACACACACAGACACACAGACACTTACACACACACACAGATACTTACACACACACACACAGACACTTACACACACACTTACACATACACAGACACACGCACACAGAGACACACACACACACTTAGACACACACACACACACAGACACTTACACACACACACACAGAGACACTTACACACACACGCTTACACACACACACAGACCATTACACACAGACACACACACAGACACACACACACACACACAGACACTTACGCACACACGCTCACACACACACACACACACACAGACACTTACACACAGACACACACACACACACACACAGACACACACACACACACAGACACTTACACACACCCACACAGACAATTACACACAGACACACAGACACAGACTCTTACACACACACACACACTTAGACACACACACACGCACTTACACACCCACACTTCCCCACACACAGAGACACTTACACACACACACAGACAATTACACACAGACACACACTTAGAGACACACACACACAGACACTTACACACCGACACTTACACACAGACACACACTTACACACACACACACTTACACACAGACACACACACAGAGACACTTACACACAGACACTTCCACACACACACAGACACTTCCACACAGACACACACACACACAAACAGACATTTACACACACACTGACACTTACACACACACACAGACACTTACACACAGACACAGACACACACAGACACACAGACACTTACACACAGACACAGACACTTACACACACACAGACACACTTACACACAGACTCTTACACACACACACAGGGACACACACACACACACAAACAGACATTTACACACACACACACTGACACACACACACACACAGACACACACAGAGACTTACACACACACACACAGACACTCACACACACAGACACACACACACACAGACACTTACACACAGACACAGACACACACAGACACACACACAGACACACACACACAGGCACTTACACACACACACTGGCACACAAAGACACACAGGAACACAGACACAGACACACACAGACACACACACACAGACAGACACTCACACACACACACACACAGACTTACACACAGACACTTACACAGACACACAGACACTTATACACAGACACTTCCACACACACACAGACACTTACACACACACAGAGACACTTACACACAGACACTTCCACACACACACACACTTCCGCACACTAACACACAATTACACACAGACACTTACACACACACAGAGACACTTACACACAGACATTTCCTCACACACACAGAGACTTACACACAGGCACACACACAGAGACACACACACACACACAAACAGACAATGACACACACACACACTGACACTTAGACTCACACACAGACACTTAGACGCACACATTTACACAGACGCAGGCACTTACACACACACACAGACACTTACACACACACACAAACACAGACACTTACACACAGACACTTACACACAGACACACAGACACTTACAGACACACACAGACACTTACACACACTGTGACACTTACACACACACACACACACACACACAGACACACACACACAGTCACTTAAACACAGACACTTCCACACACACACAGACGCTTACACACAGGCACACACACACACACAGACACGCACACACACACAGACACACGCAGACACTTACACACACACACACTCACACACAGACACTTACACACACACAGAGACACTTAAACACATACACTTCCACACACACACAGACACTTACACACAGAAACACACACAGAGACACACACACACATAGACATTTACACACACACACACTGAAACTTACACACACACACAGACACTTACACAGACACACAGAGACAGTTGCACACACACACACTGACAGTTACACACACACACAGACACTCACACGCACACATTTACACACACACAGGCTCTTATACACACACACAGACACTTACACACACACACACACACACTTAGACACACACGCACACACGCAGACACACACAGACACTTACACACAGACACAGACACTTACACAGACACAGACACTTACACACACGCACACAGGCACTTAAACACACACACACACACTTACACACAGACTCTTACACACACACACAGGGACACTTACACACAGACACTTCCACACACACACACAGACACACACACAGGGACACACACACAGACACAAACAGACATTTACACACACACACACCGACACACACACACACACACAGACACACACAGAGACTTACACACACACACACAGACACTCACACACACAGACACACACACACACAGACACTTACACTCAGACACAGACACACACAGACACACACACAGACACACACAGACACTTACACACACACACACACAGACTTACACACAGACACTTATACACACATAGACACTTACAGACACTTAATCACACACACACAGACACTTGCGCATAGACACTTACACAGACACACAGACACTTATACACAGACACTTACACACACACACAGACACACACACACACAGACACACACCTAAACTTACACACACACACAGACACTTACAGACAGACACTTACACACACACACACAGACACACACAGACACACAACACACTGACACACACAGACACTTACACACACACAGAGACACTTACACACAGACACTTACACACAGACACTTACACACATACACAGACACACACACAAAGAGACATTTACACACACACTGACACACATACGCACACAGACACTTACACACACACAGACAGTTACACACACACACACTGACACTTACACACACACAGACACTTACACACACAGACCTTCACACAGACACTTATACACACATAGACACTTACAGACACTTAATCACACACACCGAGACTCTTACACATAGACACACACACACACAGACACACACAGACACTTACACACAGACACTTACACACACACACAGACACTTCCACACAGACACACACACACACAAACAGTCATTTACACACACACTGACACTTACACACACACACAGACACTTACACACAGACACAGACTCTTACACACACACACACACACACTTAGACACACACACACGCACTTACACACCCACACTTCCCCACACACACAGACACTTACACACAGACACAGACAATTACACACAGACACACACTTAGAGACACACACACACAGACACTTACACACCGACACTTACACACAGACACACACTTACACACACACACACTTACACACAGACACACACACAGAGACACTTACACACAGACACACACACACACAAACAGATATTTACACACACACTGACACTTACACACACACACAGACACTTACACACAGACACAGACACACACAGACACAAAGACACTTACACACAGACACAGACACTTACACACACACAGGCACACTTACACACAGACTCTTACACACACACACAGGGACACACACACACACACAAACAGACATTTACACACGCACACACTGACACACACACACACACACAGACACACACAGAGACTTACACACACACACACAGACACTCACACACACAGACACACACACACACAGACACTTACACACAGACACAGACACACACAGACACACACACAGACACTTACACACACACAGGCACTTACACACACACACTGACACACAAAGACACACAGGAACACAGACACAGACACACACAGACACACACACACAGACAGACACTCACACACACACACACACAGACTTACACACAGACACTTACACAGACACACAGACACTTATACACAGACACTTCCACACACACACAGACACTTACACACACACAGAGACACTTGCACACAGACACTTCCACACACACACACACTTCCGCACACTAACACACAATTACACACAGACACTTACACACACACAGAGACACTTACACACAGACATTTCCTCACACACACAGAGACTTACACACAGGCACACACACAGAGACACACACACACACACAAACAGACAATGACACACACACACACTGACACTTAGACTCACACACAGACACTTAGACGCACACATTTACACACACGCAGGCACTTACACACACACACAGACACTTACACACACACACAAACACAGACACTTACACACAGACACTTACACACAGACACACAGACACTTACAGACACACACAGACACTTACACACACTGTGACACTTACACACACACACACACACACACACAGACACACACACACAGTCACTTAAACACAGACACTTCCACACACACACAGACGCTTACACACAGGCACACACACACACACAGACACGCACACACACACAGACACACGCAGACACTTACACACACACACACTCACACACAGACACTTACACACACACAGAGACACTTAAACACATACACTTCCACACACACACGGACACTTACACACAGAAACACACACAGAGACACACACACACAGAGACATTTACACACACACACACTGAAACTTACACACACACACAGACACTTACACAGACACACAGAGACAGTTGCACACACACACACTGACAGTTACACACACACACAGACACTCACACGCACACATTTACACACACACAGGCTCTTACACACACACACAGACACTTACACACACACACACACTTAGACACACACGCACACACACAGACACACACAGACACTTACACACAGACACAGACACTTACACAGACACAGACACTTACACACACGCACACAGGCACTTACACACACACACACACACTTACACACAGACTCTTACACACACACACAGGGACACTTACACACAGACACTTCCACACACACACACAGACACACACACAGGGACACACACACAGACACAAACAGACATTTACACACACACACACCGACACACACACACACACAGACACACACAGAGACTTACACACACACACACAGACACTCACACACACAGACACACACACACACAGACACTTACACTCAGACACAGACACACACAGACACACACACAGACACACACAGACACTTACACACACACACACACAGACTTACACACAGACACTTATACACACATAGACACTTACAGACACTTAATCACACACACACAGACACTTGCGCATAGACACTTGCACAGACACACAGACACTTATACACAGACACTTACACACACACACAGACACACACACACAGAGACACACACCTAAACTTACACACACACACAGACACTTACAGACAGACACTTACACACACACACACAGACACACACAGACACACAACACACTGACACACACAGACACTTACACACACACACAGACACTTACACACATACACAGACACGCACACAAACAGACATTTACACACACACTGACACACATACGCACACAGACACTTACACACACACAGACAGTTACACACACACACACTGACACTTACACACACACAGACACTTACACACACAGACTTTCACACAGACACTTATACACACATAGACACTTACAGACACTTAATCACACACACCGAGACTCTTACACATAGACACACACACACACAGACACACACAGACACTTCCACACAGACACTTACACACACACACAGACACTTCCACACAGACACACACACACACAAACAGACATTTACACACACACTGACACTTACACACACACACAGACACTTACACACAGACACAGACACACACAGACACACAGACACTTACACACAGACACAGACACTTACACACACACAGACACACTTACACACAGACTCTTACACACACACACAGGGACACACACACACACAAACAGACATTTACACACACACACACTGACACACACACACACACAGACACACACAGAGACATACACACACACACACAGACACTCACACACACAGACACACACACACACAGACACTTACACACAGACACAGACACACACAGACACACACACAGACACTTACACACAGGCACTTACACACACAGACACTGACACACACAGACACACAGGAACACAGACACACACACACAGACACTTACACACAGACACTTCCACACAGACACAGACACTTCCACACAGACACACACACACACAAACAGACATTTACACACACACTGACACTTACACACACACACAGACACTTACACACAGACACAGACACACACAGACACTCAGACACTTACACACAGGCACTTACACACACACACTTACAATTACAGACACAGACACGCAACACACAGACACACAGAGACACTTACACACACACACAGACACTTACACACACACACACACACAGACACATAAACAGAGAAACTTACACACACACACAGACACACAGACACTTACACACACACACAGACACTTACACACACACACACAGACACTTACACACACACTTACACATACACAGACACTTACACGCACACGGAGACACACACACACACACACACTTAGACACACACACACACACAGACACTTACACACACACACACACAGACACTTACACACACACGCTTACACACACACACAGACCATTACACACAGACACACACACAGACACTTACACACACACACACACTTACACACACACGCTTACACACACACACAGACACTTACACACAGACACAGACACAGACACACACAGACACAGACACACACACAGACACTTACACACACCCACACAGACAATTACACACAGACACACACACACATACTCTTACACACACACACACACACTTAGACACACACACACGCACTTACACACCCACACTTCCCCACACACAGAGACACTTACACACAGACACTTCCACACACACACAGACAATTACACACAGACACACACTTAGAGACACACACACACAGACACTTACACACCGACACTTATCACACAGACACACACTTACACACACACACACTTACACACAGACACACACACAGAGACACTTACACACAGACACTTCCACACACACACAGACACTTCCACACAGACACACACACACACAAACAGACATTTACACACACACTGACACTTACACACACACACAGACACTTACACACAGACACAGACACACACAGACACACAGACACTTACAAACAGACACAGACACTTACACACACACAGACACACTTACACACAGACTCTTACACACACACACAGGGACACACACACACACACAAACAGACATTTACACACACACACACTGACACACACACACACACAGACACACACAGAGACTTACACACACACACACAGACACTCACACACACAGACACACACACACACAGACACTTACACACAGACACAGACACACACAGACACACACACAGACACTTACACACACACACACACAGACACTTACACACACACGCTTACACACACACACACACACACAGACACTTACACACACCCACACAGACAATTACACACAGACACACAGACACAGACTCTTACACACACACACACACACTTAGACACACACACACGCACTTACACACCCACACTTCCCCACACACAGAGACACTTACACACAGACACAGACAATTACACACAGACACACACTTAGAGACACACACACACAGACACTTACACACAGGCACTTACACACACAGACACTGACACACACAGACACACAGGAACACAGACACACACACACAGACACTTACACACAGACACTTCCACACAGACACAGACACTTCCACACAGACACACACACACACAAACAGACATTTACACACACACTGACACTTACACACACACACAGACACTTACACACAGACACAGACACACACAGACACTCAGACACTTACACACAGGCACTTACACACACACACTTACAATTACAGACACAGACACGCAACACACAGACACACAGAGACACTTACACACACACACAGACACTTACACACTCACACACACACAGACACACAAACAGAGAAACTTACACACACACACAGACACACAGACACTTACACACACACACAGACACTTACACACACACACACAGACACTTACACACACACTTACACATACACAGACACACGCACACAGAGACACACACACACACACTTAGACACACACACACACACAGACACTTACACACACACACACAGAGACACTTACACACACACGCTTACACACACACACAGACCATTACACACAGACACACACACAGACACTTACACACACACACACACAGACACTTACACACACACGCTTACACACACACACACACACACAGACACTTACACACAGACACACACACACACAGACACAGACACACACACACACACAGACACTTACACACACCCACACAGACAATTACACACAGACACACAGACACAGACTCTTACACACACACACACACTTAGACACACACACACGCACTTACACACCCACACTTCCCCACACACAGAGACACTTACACACAGACACAGACAATTACACACAGACACACACTTAGAGACACACACACACAGACACTTACACACCGACACTTACACACAGACACACACTTACACACACACACACTTACACACAGACACACACACAGAGACACTTACACACAGACACTTCCACACACACACAGACACTTCCACACAGACACACACACACACAAACAGACATTTACACACACACTGACACTTACACACACACACAGACACTTACACACAGACACAGACACACACAGACACAAAGACACTTACACTCAGACACAGACACTTACACACACACAGGCACACTTACACACAGACTCTTACACACACACACAGGGACACACACACACACACAAACAGACATTTACACACGCACACACTGACGCACACACACACACAGACACACACAGAGACTTACACACACACACACAGACACTCACACACACAGACACACACACACACAGACACTTACACACAGACACAGACACACACAGACACACACACAGACACTTACACACACACAGGCACTTACACACACACACTGACACACAAAGACACACAGGAACACAGACACAGACACACACAGACACACACACACAGACAGACACTCACACACACACACACACAGACTTACACACAGACACTTACACAGACACACAGACACTTATACACAGACACTTCCACACACACACAGACACTTCCACACACACAGAGACACTTACACACAGACACTTCCACACACACACACACTTCCGCACACTAACACACAATTACACACAGACACTTACACACACACAGAGACACTTACACACAGACATTTCCTCACACACACAGAGACTTACACACAGGCACACACACAGAGACACACACACACACACAAACAGACAATGACACACACACACACTGACACTTAGACTCACACACAGACACTTAGACGCACACATTTACACACACGCAGGCACTTACACACACACACAGACACTTACACACACACACAAACACAGACACTTACACACAGACACTTACACACAGACACACAGACACTTACAGACACACACAGACACTTACACACACTGTGACACTTACACACACACACACACACACACACAGACACACACACACATTCACTTAAACACAGACACTTCCACACACACACAGACGCTTACACACAGGCACACACACACACACACAGACATGCACACACACACAGAGACACTTAAACACATACACTTCCACACACACACGGACACTTACACACAGAAACACACACAGAGACACACACACACAGAGACATTTACACACACACACACTGAAACTTACACACACACACAGACACTTACACAGACACACAGAGACAGTTGCACACACACACACTGACAGTTACACACACACACAGACACTCACACGCACACATTTACACACACACAGGCTCTTACACACACACACAGACACTTACACACACACACACACACACTTAGACACACACGCACACACACAGACACACACAGACACTTACACACAGACACAGACACTTACACAGACACAGACACTTACACACACGCACACAGGCACTTACACACACACACACACACTTACACACAGACTCTTACACACACACACAGGGACACTTACACACAGACACTTCCACACACACACACAGACACACACACAGGGACACACACACAGACACAAACAGACATTTACACACACACACACCGACACACACACACACACAGACACACACAGAGACTTACACACACACACACAGACACTCACACACACAGACACACACACACACAGACACTTACACTCAGACACAGACACACACAGACACACACACAGACACACACAGACACTTACACACACACACACACAGACTTACACACAGACACTTATACACACATAGACACTTACAGACACTTAATCACACACACACAGACACTTGCGCATAGACACTTACACAGTCACACAGACACTTATACACAGACACTTACACACACACACAGACACACACACACACAGACACACACCTAAACTTACACACACACACAGACACTTACAGACAGACACTTACACACACACACACAGACACACACAGACACACAACACACTGACACACACAGACACTTACACACACACAGAGACACTTACACACAGACACTTACACACAGACACTTACACACATACACAGACACACACACAAAGAGACATTTACACACACACTGACACACATACGCACACAGACACTTACACACACAGACTTTCACACAGACACTTATACACACATAGACACTTACAGACACTTAATCACACACACCGAGACTCTTACACATAGACACACACACACACAGACACACACAGACACTTACACACAGACACTTACACACACACACAGACACTTCCACACAGACACACACACACACAAACAGACATTTACACACACACTGACACTTACACACACACACAGGGACACACACACACACAAACAGACATTTACACACACACACACTGACACACACACACACACAGACACACACAGAGACTTACACACACACACACAGACACTCACACACACAGACACACACACACACAGACACTTACACACAGACACAGACACACACAGACACACACACAGACACTTACACACAGGCACTTACACACACGGACACTGACACACACAGACACACAGGAACACAGACACACACACACAGACACTTACACACAGACACTTCCACACAGACACAGACACTTCCACACCGACACACACACACACAAACAGACATTTACACACACACTGACACTTACACACACACACAGACACTTACACACAGACACAGACACACACAGACACTCAGACACTTACACACAGGCACTTACACACACACACTTACAATTACAGACACAGACACGCAACACACAGACACACAGAGACACTTACACACACACAGAGACACTTACACACACACACACACACAGACACATAAACAGAGAAACATACACACACACACAGACACACAGACACTTACACACACACACAGACACTTACACACACACACACAGACACTTACACACACACTTACACATACACAGACACTTACACGCACACGGAGACACACACGCACACACACACTTAGACACACACACACACACAGACACTTACACACACACACACACAGACACTTACACACACACGCTTACACACACACACAGACCATTACACACAGACACACACACAGACACTTACACACACACACACACAGACACTTACACACACACGCTTACACACACACACACACACACAGACACTTACACACAGACACAGACACACACAGACACAGACACACACACACACACAGGCACTTACACACACACACTGGCACACAAAGACACACAGGAACACAGACACAGACACACACAGACACACACACACAGACAGACACTCACACACACACACACACAGACTTACACACAGACACTTACACAGACACACAGACACTTATACACAGACACTTCCACACACACACAGACACTTACACACACACAGAGACACTTACACACAGACACTTCCACACACACACACACTTCCGCACACTAACACACAATTACACACAGACACTTACACACACACAGAGACACTTACACACAGACATTTCCTCACACACACAGAGACTTACACACAGGCACACACACAGAGACACACACACACACACAAACAGACAATGACACACACACACACTGACACTTAGACTCACACACAGACACTTAGACGCACACATTTACACAGACGCAGGCACTTACACACACACACAGACACTTACACACACACACAAACACAGACACTTACACACAGACACTTACACACAGACACACAGACACTTACAGACACACACAGACACTTACACACACTGTGACACTTACACACACACACACACACACACAGACACACACACACAGTCACTTAAACACAGACACTTCCACACACACACAGACGCTTACACACAGGCACACACACACACACAGACACGCACACACACACAGACACACGCAGACACTTACACACACACACACTCACACACAGACACTTACACACACACAGAGACACTTAAACACATACACTTCCACACACACACGGACACTTACACACAGAAACACACACAGAGACACACACACACATAGACATTTACACACACACACACTGAAACTTACACACACACACAGACACTTACACAGACACACAGAGACAGTTGCACACACACACACTGACAGTTACACACACACACAGACACTCACACGCACACATTTACACACACACAGGCTCTTATACACACACACAGACACTTACACACACACACACACACACTTAGACACACACGCACACACGCAGACACACACAGACACTTACACACAGACACAGACACTTACACAGACACAGACACTTACACACACGCACACAGGCACTTAAACACACACACACACACTTACACACAGACTCTTACACACACACACAGGGACACTTACACACAGACACTTCCACACACACACACAGACACACACACAGGGACACACACACAGACACAAACAGACATTTACACACACACACACCGACACACACACACACACACAGACACACACAGAGACTTACACACACACACACAGACACTCACACACACAGACACACACACACACAGACACTTACACTCAGACACAGACACACACAGACACACACACAGACACACACAGACACTTACACACACACACACACAGACTTACACACAGACACTTATACACACATAGACACTTACAGACACTTAATCACACACACACAGACACTTGCGCATAGACACTTACACAGACACACAGACACTTATACACAGACACTTACACACACACACAGACACACACACACACAGACACACACCTAAACTTACACACACACACAGACACTTACAGACAGACACTTACACACACACACACAGACACACACAGACACACAACACACTGACACACACAGACACTTACACACACACAGAGACACTTACACACAGACACTTACACACAGACACTTACACACATACACAGACACACACACAAAGAGACATTTACACACACACTGACACACATACGCACACAGACACTTACACACACACAGACAGTTACACACACACACACTGACACTTACACACACACAGACACTTACACACACAGACCTTCACACAGACACTTATACACACATAGACACTTACAGACACTTAATCACACACACCGAGACTCTTACACATAGACACACACACACACAGACACACACAGACACTTACACACAGACACTTACACACACACACAGACACTTCCACACAGACACACACACACACAAACAGTCATTTACACACACACTGACACTTACACACACACACAGACACTTACACACAGACTCAGACACACACAGACACACAGACACTTACACACAGACACAGACACTTACACACACACAGACACACTTACACACAGACTCTTACACACACACACAGGGACACACACACACACAAACAGACATTTACACACACACACACTGACACACACACACACACACACAGACACACACAGAGACTTACACACACACACACAGACACTCACCCACACAGACACACACACACACAGACACTTACACACAGACACAGACACACACAGACACACACACAGACACTTACACACAGGCACTTACACACACAGACACTGACACACACAGACACACAGGAACACAGACACAGACACACACAGACACTCAGACACTTACACACAGGCACTTACACACACACACTTGCAATTACAGACACAGACACGCAACACACAGACACACAGAGACACTTACACACACACACAGACACTTACACACTCACACACACACAGACACACAAACAGAGAAACTTACACACACACACAGACACACAGACACTTACACACACACACAGATACTTACACACACACACACAGACACTTACACACACACTTACACATACACAGACACACGCACACAGAGACACACACACACACTTAGACACACACACACACACAGACACTTACACACACACACACAGAGACACTTACACACACACGCTTACACACACACACAGACCATTACACACAGACACACACACAGACACACACACACACACACAGACACTTACGCACACACGCTCACACACACACACACACACACAGACACTTACACACAGACACACACACACACACACACAGACACACACACACACACAGACACTTACACACACCCACACAGACAATTACACACAGACACACAGACACAGACTCTTACACACACACACACACTTAGACACACACACACGCACTTACACACCCACACTTCCCCACACACAGAGACACTTACACACACACACAGACAATTACACACAGACACACACTTAGAGACACACACACACAGACACTTACACACCGACACTTACACACAGACACACACTTACACACACACACACTTACACACAGACACACACACAGAGACACTTACACACAGACACTTCCACACACACACAGACACTTCCACACAGACACACACACACACAAACAGACATTTACACACACACTGACACTTACACACACACACAGACACTTACACACAGACACAGACACACACAGACACACAGACACTTACACACAGACACAGACACTTACACACACACAGACACACTTACACACAGACTCTTACACACACACACAGGGACACACACACACACACAAACAGACATTTACACACACACACACTGACACACACACACACACAGACACACACAGAGACTTACACACACACACACAGACACTCACACACACAGACACACACACACACAGACACTTACACACAGACACAGACACACACAGACACACACACAGACACACACACACAGGCACTTACACACACACACTGGCACACAAAGACACACAGGAACACAGACACAGACACACACAGACACACACACACAGACAGACACTCACACACACACACACACAGACTTACACACAGACACTTACACAGACACACAGACACTTATACACAGACACTTCCACACACACACAGACACTTACACACACACAGAGACACTTACACACAGACACTTCCACACACACACACACTTCCGCACACTAACACACAATTACACACAGACACTTACACACACACAGAGACACTTACACACAGACATTTCCTCACACACACAGAGACTTACACACAGGCACACACACAGAGACACACACACACACACAAACAGACAATGACACACACACACACTGACACTTAGACTCACACACAGACACTTAGACGCACACATTTACACAGACGCAGGCACTTACACACACACACAGACACTTACACACACACACAAACACAGACACTTACACACAGACACTTACACACAGACACACAGACACTTACAGACACACACAGACACTTACACACACTGTGACACTTACACACACACACACACACACACACAGACACACACACACAGTCACTTAAACACAGACACTTCCACACACACACAGACGCTTACACACAGGCACACACACACACACAGACACGCACACACACACAGACACACGCAGACACTTACACACACACACACTCACACACAGACACTTACACACACACAGAGACACTTAAACACATACACTTCCACACACACACAGACACTTACACACAGAAACACACACAGAGACACACACACACATAGACATTTACACACACACACACTGAAACTTACACACACACACAGACACTTACACAGACACACAGAGACAGTTGCACACACACACACTGACAGTTACACACACACACAGACACTCACACGCACACATTTACACACACACAGGCTCTTATACACACACACAGACACTTACACACACACACACACACACTTAGACACACACGCACACACGCAGACACACACAGACACTTACACACAGACACAGACACTTACACAGACACAGACACTTACACACACGCACACAGGCACTTAAACACACACACACACACTTACACACAGACTCTTACACACACACACAGGGACACTTACACACAGACACTTCCACACACACACACAGACACACACACAGGGACACACACACAGACACAAACAGACATTTACACACACACACACCGACACACACACACACACACAGACACACACAGAGACTTACACACACACACACAGACACTCACACACACAGACACACACACACACAGACACTTACACTCAGACACAGACACACACAGACACACACACAGACACACACAGACACTTACACACACACACACACAGACTTACACACAGACACTTATACACACATAGACACTTACAGACACTTAATCACACACACACAGACACTTGCGCATAGACACTTACACAGACACACAGACACTTATACACAGACACTTACACACACACACAGACACACACACACACAGACACACACCTAAACTTACACACACACACAGACACTTACAGACAGACACTTACACACACACACACAGACACACACAGACACACAACACACTGACACACACAGACACTTACACACACACAGAGACACTTACACACAGACACTTACACACAGACACTTACACACATACACAGACACACACACAAAGAGACATTTACACACACACTGACACACATACGCACACAGACACTTACACACACACAGACAGTTACACACACACACACTGACACTTACACACACACAGACACTTACACACACAGACCTTCACACAGACACTTATACACACATAGACACTTACAGACACTTAATCACACACACCGAGACTCTTACACATAGACACACACACACACAGACACACACAGACACTTACACACAGACACTTACACACACACACAGACACTTCCACACAGACACACACACACACAAACAGTCATTTACACACACACTGACACTTACACACACACACAGACACTTACACACAGACACAGACTCTTACACACACACACACACACACTTAGACACACACACACGCACTTACACACCCACACTTCCCCACACACACAGACACTTACACACAGACACAGACAATTACACACAGACACACACTTAGAGACACACACACACAGACACTTACACACCGACACTTACACACAGACACACACTTACACACACACACACTTACACACAGACACACACACAGAGACACTTACACACAGACACACACACACACAAACAGATATTTACACACACACTGACACTTACACACACACACAGACACTTACACACAGACACAGACACACACAGACACAAAGACACTTACACACAGACACAGACACTTACACACACACAGGCACACTTACACACAGACTCTTACACACACACACAGGGACACACACACACACACAAACAGACATTTACACACGCACACACTGACACACACACACACACACAGACACACACAGAGACTTACACACACACACACAGACACTCACACACACAGACACACACACACACAGACACTTACACACAGACACAGACACACACAGACACACACACAGACACTTACACACACACAGGCACTTACACACACACACTGACACACAAAGACACACAGGAACACAGACACAGACACACACAGACACACACACACAGACAGACACTCACACACACACACACACAGACTTACACACAGACACTTACACAGACACACAGACACTTATACACAGACACTTCCACACACACACAGACACTTACACACACACAGAGACACTTGCACACAGACACTTCCACACACACACACACTTCCGCACACTAACACACAATTACACACAGACACTTACACACACACAGAGACACTTACACACAGACATTTCCTCACACACACAGAGACTTACACACAGGCACACACACAGAGACACACACACACACACAAACAGACAATGACACACACACACACTGACACTTAGACTCACACACAGACACTTAGACGCACACATTTACACACACGCAGGCACTTACACACACACACAGACACTTACACACACACACAAACACAGACACTTACACACAGACACTTACACACAGACACACAGACACTTACAGACACACACAGACACTTACACACACTGTGACACTTACACACACACACACACACACACACAGACACACACACACAGTCACTTAAACACAGACACTTCCACACACACACAGACGCTTACACACAGGCACACACACACACACAGACACGCACACACACACAGACACACGCAGACACTTACACACACACACACTCACACACAGACACTTACACACACACAGAGACACTTAAACACATACACTTCCACACACACACGGACACTTACACACAGAAACACACACAGAGACACACACACACAGAGACATTTACACACACACACACTGAAACTTACACACACACACAGACACTTACACAGACACACAGAGACAGTTGCACACACACACACTGACAGTTACACACACACACAGACACTCACACGCACACATTTACACACACACAGGCTCTTACACACACACACAGACACTTACACACACACACACACTTAGACACACACGCACACACACAGACACACACAGACACTTACACACAGACACAGACACTTACACAGACACAGACACTTACACACACGCACACAGGCACTTACACACACACACACACACTTACACACAGACTCTTACACACACACACAGGGACACTTACACACAGACACTTCCACACACACACACAGACACACACACAGGGACACACACACAGACACAAACAGACATTTACACACACACACACCGACACACACACACACACAGACACACACAGAGACTTACACACACACACACAGACACTCACACACACAGACACACACACACACAGACACTTACACTCAGACACAGACACACACAGACACACACACAGACACACACAGACACTTACACACACACACACACAGACTTACACACAGACACTTATACACACATAGACACTTACAGACACTTAATCACACACACACAGACACTTGCGCATAGACACTTGCACAGACACACAGACACTTATACACAGACACTTACACACACACACAGACACACACACACAGAGACACACACCTAAACTTACACACACACACAGACACTTACAGACAGACACTTACACACACACACACAGACACACACAGACACACAACACACTGACACACACAGACACTTACACACACACACAGACACTTACACACATACACAGACACGCACACAAACAGACATTTACACACACACTGACACACATACGCACACAGACACTTACACACACACAGACAGTTACACACACACACACTGACACTTACACACACACAGACACTTACACACACAGACTTTCACACAGACACTTATACACACATAGACACTTACAGACACTTAATCACACACACCGAGACTCTTACACATAGACACACACACACACAGACACACACAGACACTTACACACAGACACTTACACACACACACAGACACTTCCACACAGACACACACACACACAAACAGACATTTACACACACACTGACACTTACACACACACACAGACACTTACACACAGACACAGACACACACAGACACACAGACACTTACACACAGACACAGACACTTACACACACACAGACACACTTACACACAGACTCTTACACACACACACAGGGACACACACACACACAAACAGACATTTACACACACACACACTGACACACACACACACACAGACACACACAGAGACATACACACACACACACAGACACTCACACACACAGACACACACACACACAGACACTTACACACAGACACAGACACACACAGACACACACACAGACACTTACACACAGGCACTTACACACACAGACACTGACACACACAGACACACAGGAACACAGACACACACACACAGACACTTACACACAGACACTTCCACACAGACACAGACACTTCCACACAGACACACACACACACAAACAGACATTTACACACACACTGACACTTACACACACACACAGACACTTACACACAGACACAGACACACACAGACACTCAGACACTTACACACAGGCACTTACACACACACACTTACAATTACAGACACAGACACGCAACACACAGACACACAGAGACACTTACACACACACACAGACACTTACACACACACACACACACAGACACATAAACAGAGAAACTTACACACACACACAGACACACAGACACTTACACACACACACAGACACTTACACACACACACACAGACACTTACACACACACTTACACATACACAGACACTTACACGCACACGGAGACACACACACACACACACACTTAGACACACACACACACACAGACACTTACACACACACACACACAGACACTTACACACACACGCTTACACACACACACAGACCATTACACACAGACACACACACAGACACTTACACACACACACACACTTACACACACACGCTTACACACACACACAGACACTTACACACAGACACAGACACAGACACACACAGACACAGACACACACACAGACACTTACACACACCCACACAGACAATTACACACAGACACACACACACATACTCTTACACACACACACACACACTTAGACACACACACACGCACTTACACACCCACACTTCCCCACACACAGAGACACTTACACACAGACACTTCCACACACACACAGACAATTACACACAGACACACACTTAGAGACACACACACACAGACACTTACACACCGACACTTATCACACAGACACACACTTACACACACACACACTTACACACAGACACACACACAGAGACACTTACACACAGACACTTCCACACACACACAGACACTTCCACACAGACACACACACACACAAACAGACATTTACACACACACTGACACTTACACACACACACAGACACTTACACACAGACACAGACACACACAGACACACAGACACTTACAAACAGACACAGACACTTACACACACACAGACACACTTACACACAGACTCTTACACACACACACAGGGACACACACACACACACAAACAGACATTTACACACACACACACTGACACACACACACACACAGACACACACAGAGACTTACACACACACACACAGACACTCACACACACAGACACACACACACACAGACACTTACACACAGACACAGACACACACAGACACACACACAGACACTTACACACACACACACACAGACACTTACACACACACGCTTACACACACACACACACACACAGACACTTACACACACCCACACAGACAATTACACACAGACACACAGACACAGACTCTTACACACACACACACACACTTAGACACACACACACGCACTTACACACCCACACTTCCCCACACACAGAGACACTTACACACAGACACAGACAATTACACACAGACACACACTTAGAGACACACACACACAGACACTTACACACAGGCACTTACACACACAGACACTGACACACACAGACACACAGGAACACAGACACACACACACAGACACTTACACACAGACACTTCCACACAGACACAGACACTTCCACACAGACACACACACACACAAACAGACATTTACACACACACTGACACTTACACACACACACAGACACTTACACACAGACACAGACACACACAGACACTCAGACACTTACACACAGGCACTTACACACACACACTTACAATTACAGACACAGACACGCAACACACAGACACACAGAGACACTTACACACACACACAGACACTTACACACTCACACACACACAGACACACAAACAGAGAAACTTACACACACACACAGACACACAGACACTTACACACACACACAGACACTTACACACACACACACAGACACTTACACACACACTTACACATACACAGACACACGCACACAGAGACACACACACACACACTTAGACACACACACACACACAGACACTTACACACACACACACAGAGACACTTACACACACACGCTTACACACACACACAGACCATTACACACAGACACACACACAGACACTTACACACACACACACACAGACACTTACACACACACGCTTACACACACACACACACACACAGACACTTACACACAGACACACACACACACAGACACAGACACACACACACACACAGACACTTACACACACCCACACAGACAATTACACACAGACACACAGACACAGACTCTTACACACACACACACACTTAGACACACACACACGCACTTACACACCCACACTTCCCCACACACAGAGACACTTACACACAGACACAGACAATTACACACAGACACACACTTAGAGACACACACACACAGACACTTACACACCGACACTTACACACAGACACACACTTACACACACACACACTTACACACAGACACACACACAGAGACACTTACACACAGACACTTCCACACACACACAGACACTTCCACACAGACACACACACACACAAACAGACATTTACACACACACTGACACTTACACACACACACAGACACTTACACACAGACACAGACACACACAGACACAAAGACACTTACACTCAGACACAGACACTTACACACACACAGGCACACTTACACACAGACTCTTACACACACACACAGGGACACACACACACACACAAACAGACATTTACACACGCACACACTGACGCACACACACACACAGACACACACAGAGACTTACACACACACACACAGACACTCACACACACAGACACACACACACACAGACACTTACACACAGACACAGACACACACAGACACACACACAGACACTTACACACACACAGGCACTTACACACACACACTGACACACAAAGACACACAGGAACACAGACACAGACACACACAGACACACACACACAGACAGACACTCACACACACACACACACAGACTTACACACAGACACTTACACAGACACACAGACACTTATACACAGACACTTCCACACACACACAGACACTTCCACACACACAGAGACACTTACACACAGACACTTCCACACACACACACACTTCCGCACACTAACACACAATTACACACAGACACTTACACACACACAGAGACACTTACACACAGACATTTCCTCACACACACAGAGACTTACACACAGGCACACACACAGAGACACACACACACACACAAACAGACAATGACACACACACACACTGACACTTAGACTCACACACAGACACTTAGACGCACACATTTACACACACGCAGGCACTTACACACACACACAGACACTTACACACACACACAAACACAGACACTTACACACAGACACTTACACACAGACACACAGACACTTACAGACACACACAGACACTTACACACACTGTGACACTTACACACACACACACACACACACACAGACACACACACACATTCACTTAAACACAGACACTTCCACACACACACAGACGCTTACACACAGGCACACACACACACACACAGACACGCACACACACACAGAGACACTTAAACACATACACTTCCACACACACACGGACACTTACACACAGAAACACACACAGAGACACACACACACAGAGACATTTACACACACACACACTGAAACTTACACACACACACAGACACTTACACAGACACACAGAGACAGTTGCACACACACACACTGACAGTTACACACACACACAGACACTCACACGCACACATTTACACACACACAGGCTCTTACACACACACACAGACACTTACACACACACACACACACACTTAGACACACACGCACACACACAGACACACACAGACACTTACACACAGACACAGACACTTACACAGACACAGACACTTACACACACGCACACAGGCACTTACACACACACACACACACTTACACACAGACTCTTACACACACACACAGGGACACTTACACACAGACACTTCCACACACACACACAGACACACACACAGGGACACACACACAGACACAAACAGACATTTACACACACACACACCGACACACACACACACACAGACACACACAGAGACTTACACACACACACACAGACACTCACACACACAGACACACACACACACAGACACTTACACTCAGACACAGACACACACAGACACACACACAGACACACACAGACACTTACACACACACACACACAGACTTACACACAGACACTTATACACACATAGACACTTACAGACACTTAATCACACACACACAGACACTTGCGCATAGACACTTACACAGTCACACAGACACTTATACACAGACACTTACACACACACACAGACACACACACACACAGACACACACCTAAACTTACACACACACACAGACACTTACAGACAGACACTTACACACACACACACAGACACACACAGACACACAACACACTGACACACACAGACACTTACACACACACAGAGACACTTACACACAGACACTTACACACAGACACTTACACACATACACAGACACACACACAAACAGACATTTACACACACACTGACACACATACGCACACAGACACTTACACACACAGACTTTCACACAGACACTTATACACACATAGACACTTACAGACACTTAATCACACACACCGAGACTCTTACACATAGACACACACACACACAGACACACACAGACACTTACACACAGACACTTACACACACACACAGACACTTCCACACAGACACACACACACACAAACAGACATTTACACACACACTGACACTTACACACACACACAGGGACACACACACACACAAACAGACATTTACACACACACACACTGACACACACACACACACAGACACACACAGAGACTTACACACACACACACAGACACTCACACACACAGACACACACACACACAGACACTTACACACAGACACAGACACACACAGACACACACACAGACACTTACACACAGGCACTTACACACACGGACACTGACACACACAGACACACAGGAACACAGACACACACACACAGACACTTACACACAGACACTTCCACACAGACACAGACACTTCCACACCGACACACACACACACAAACAGACATTTACACACACACTGACACTTACACACACACACAGACACTTACACACAGACACAGACACACACAGACACTCAGACACTTACACACAGGCACTTACACACACACACTTACAATTACAGACACAGACACGCAACACACAGACACACAGAGACACTTACACACACACAGAGACACTTACACACACACACACACACAGACACATAAACAGAGAAACATACACACACACACAGACACACAGACACTTACACACACACACAGACACTTACACACACACACACAGACACTTACACACACACTTACACATACACAGACACTTACACGCACACGGAGACACACACGCACACACACACTTAGACACACACACACACACAGACACTTACACACACACACACACAGACACTTACACACACACGCTTACACACACACACAGACCATTACACACAGACACACACACAGACACTTACACACACACACACACAGACACTTACACACACACGCTTACACACACACACACACACACAGACACTTACACACAGACACAGACACACACAGACACAGACACACACACACACACAGACACTTACACACACCCACACAGACAATTACACACAGACACACACACACAGACTCTTACACACACACACACACTTAGACACACACACACGCACTTACACACCCACACTTCCCCACACACAGAGACACTTACACACAGACACTTCCACACACACACAGACAATTACACACAGACACACACTTAGAGACACACACACACAGACACTTACACACCGACACTTACACACAGACACACACTCACACACACACACACTTACACACAGACACACACACAGAGACACTTACACACAGACACTTCCACACACACACAGACACTTCCACACAGACACACACACACACAAACAGACATTTACACGCACACTGACACTTACACACACACACAGACACTTACACACAGACACAGACACACACAGACACACAGACACTTATACACAGACACAGACACTTACACACACACAGACACACTTACACACAGACTCTTACACACACACACAGGGACACACACACACACACAAACAGACATTTACACACACACACACTGACACACACACACACACAGACACACACAGAGACTTACACACACACACACAGACACTCACACACACAGACACACACACACACAGACACTTACACACAGACACAGACACACACAGACACACACACAGACACTTACACACACACACACACAGACACTTACACACACACGCTTACACACACACACACACACACAGACACTTACACACAGACACACACACACACAGACACAGACACAGACACACACACAGACACTTACACACACCCACACAGACAATTACACACAGACACACAGACACAGACTCTTACACACACACACACACTTAGACACACACGCACTTACACACCCACACTTCCCCACACACAGAGACACTTACACACCGACACAGACAATTACACACAGACACACACTTACACACACACACACTTACACACAGACACACACACAGAGACACTTACACACAGACACTTCCACACACACACACACTTCCGCACACTAACACACAGTTACACACAGACATTACACACACACAGAGACACTTACACACAGACATTTCCTCACACACACAGAGACTTACACACAGGCACACACACAGAGACACACGCACACACACAAACAGACAATGACACACACACACACTGACACTTAGACTCACACACAGACACTTAGACGCACACATTTACACACACGCAGGCACTTACACACACACACAGACACTTACACACACACACAAACACAGACACTTACACACAGACACTTACACACAGACACACAGACACTTACAGACACACACAGACACTTACACACACTGTGACACTTACACACACACACACACACACACACACAGACACACACACACAGTCACTTAAACACAGACACTTCCACACACACACAGACGCTTACACACAGGCACACACACACACAGACACGCACACACACACAGACACACGCAGACACTTACACACACACACACTCACACACAGACACTTACACACACACAGAGACACTTAAACACATACACTTCCACACACACACGGACACTTACACACAGAAACGCACTGACAGTTACACACACACACAGACACTCACACGCACACATTTACACACACACAGGCTCTTACACACACACACAGACACTTACACACACACACACACACACTTAGACACACACGCACATACACAGACACACACAGACACTTACACACAGACACAGACACTTACACACACACAGACACTTACACACACGCACACAGGCACTTACACACACACACACACACTTACACACAGACTCTTACACACACACACAGGGTCACTTACACACAGACACTTCCACACACACACACAGACACACACACAGGGACACACACACAGACACAAACAGACATTTACACACACACACACTGACACACACACACACACAGACACTTACACTCAGACACAGACACACACAGACACACACACAGACACACACAGACACTTACACACACACACACACAGACTTACACACAGACACTTATACACACATAGACACTTACAGACACTTAATCACACACACACAGACACTTGCGCACAGACACTTACACAGACACACAGACACTTATACACAGACACTTACACACACACACAGACACACACACACACAGACACACACCTAAACTTACACACACACACAGACACTTACAGACAGACACTTACACACACACACACAGACACACACACACAGAGACACTTACACACAGACACTTACACACAGACACTTACACACATACACAGACACACACACAAACAGACATTTACACACACACTGACACACATACGCACACAGACACTTACACACACACAGACAGTTACACACACACACACTGACACTTACACACACACAGACACTTACACACACAGACTTTCACACAGACACTTATACACACATAGACACTTACAGACACTTAATCACACACACCGAGACTCTTACACATAGACACACACACACACAGACACACACAGACACTTACACACAGACACTTACACACACACACAGACACTTCCACACAGACACACACACACACAAACAGACATTTACACACACACTGACACTTACACACACACACAGACACTTACACACAGACACAGACACACACAGACACACAGACACTTACACACAGACACAGACACTTACACACACACAGACACACTTACACACAGACTCTTACACACACACACAGGGACACACACACACACACAAACAGACATTTACACACACACACACTGACACACACACACACACAGACACACACAGAGACTTACACACACACACACAGACACTCACACACACAGACACACACACACACAGACACTTACACACAGACACAGACACACACAGACACACACACAGACACTTACACACAGGCACTTACACACACAGACACTGACACACACAGACACACAGGAACACAGACACACACACACAGACACTTACACACAGACACTTCCACACACACACAGACACTTCCACACAGACACACACACACACAAACAGACATTTACACACACACTGACACTTACACACACACACAGACACTTACACACAGACACAGACGCACACAGACACTCAGACACTTACACACAGGCACTTACACACACACACTTACAATTACAGACACAGACACGCAACACACAGACACACAGAGACACTTACACAAACACAGAGACGCTTACACACACACACACACACAGACACACAAACAGAGAAACTTACACACACACACAGACACACAGACACTTACACACACACACAGACACTTACACACACACACACAGACACTTACACACACACTTACACATACACAGACACTTACACGTACACAGAGACACACACACACACACACTTAGACACACACACACACACAGACACTTACACACACACACAGAGACACTTACACACACACGCTTACACACACACACAGACCATTACACACAGACACACACACAGACACTTACACACACACACACACAGACACTTACACACACACGCTTACACACACACACACACACACAGACACTTACACACAGACACACACACACACAGACACAGACACACACACACACACAGACACTTACACACACCCACACAGACAATTACACACAGACACACAGACACAGACTCTTACACACACACACACACTTAGACACACACACACGCACTTACACACCCACACTTCCCCACACACACAGACACTTACACACAGACGCAGACAATTACACACAGACACACACTTAGAGACACACACACACAGACACTTACACACAGACACACACTTACACACACACACACTTACACACAGACACACACACAGAGACACACACAGACACTTCCACACACACACAGACACTTCCACACAGACACACACACACACAAACAGACATTTACACACACACTGACACTTACACACACACACAGACACTTACACACAGACACAGACACACACAGACACAAAGACACTTACACACAGACACAGACACTTACACACACACAGGCACACTTACACACAGACTCTTACACACACACACAGGGACACACACACACACACAAACAGACATTTACACACGCACACACTGACACACACACACACACAGACACACACAGAGACTTACACACACACACACAGACACTCACACACACAGACACACACACACACAGACACTTACACACAGACACAGACACACACAGACACACACACAGACACTTACACACACACAGGCACTTACACACACACACTGACACACAAAGACACACAGGAACACAGACACAGACACACACAGACACACACACACAGACAGACACTCACACACACACACACACAGACTTACACACAGACACTTACACAGACACACAGACACTTATACACAGACACTTCCACACACACACAGACACTTACACACAGACACTTCCACACACACACAGACACTTACACACACACAGAGACACTTACACACAGACACTTCCACACACACACACACTTCCGCACACTAACACACAATTACACACAGACACTTACACACACACAGAGACACTTACACACAGACATTTCCGCACACACACAGAGACTTACACACAGGCACACACACAGAGACACACACACACACACAAACAGACAATGACACACACACACACTGACACTTAGACTCACACACAGACACTTAGACGCACACATTTACACAGACGCAGGCACTTACACACACACACAGACACTTATACACACACACAAACACAGACACTTACACACAGACACTTACACACAGACACACAGACACTTACAGACACACACAGACACTTACACACACTGTGACACTTATACACACACACACACACACACACAGACACACACACACAGTCACTTAAACACAGACACTTCCACACACACACAGACGCTTACACACAGGCACACACTCACACACAGACACTTACACACACACAGAGACACTTAAACACATACACTTCCACACACACACGGACACTTACACACAGAAACACACACAGAGACACACACACACAGAGACATTTACACACACACACACTGAAACTTACACACACACACAGACACTTACACAGACACACAGAGACAGTTGCACACACACACACTGACAGTTACACACACACACAGACACTCACACGCACACATTTACACACACACAGGCTCTTACACACACACACAGACACTTACACACACACACACACACACTTAGACACACACGCACACACACACACACACACAGACACTTACACACAGACACAGACACTTACACACACACAGACACTTACACACACGCACACAGGCACTTACACACACACACACACACTTACACACAGACTCTTATACACACACACAGGGACACTTACACACAGACACTTCCACACACACACACAGACACACACACAGGGACACACACACAGACACAAACAGACATTTACACACACACACACTGACACACACACACACACAGACACACACAGAGACACACACACACACAGACACTCACACACACAGACACACACACACACAGACACTTACACTCAGACACAGGCACACACAGACACACACACAGACACACACAGACACTTACACACACACACACACAGACTTACACACAGACACTTATACACACATAGACACTTACAGACACTTAATCACACACACACAGACACTTGCGCACAGACACTTGCACAGACACACAGACACTTATACACAGACACTTACACACACACACAGACACACACACACACAGACACACACCTAAACTTACACACACACACAGACACTTACAGACAGACACTTACACACACACACACAGACACACACAGACACACAACACACTGACACACACAGACACTTACACACACACAGAGACACTTACACACAGACACTTACACACAGACACTTACACACATACACAGACACACACACAAACAGACATTTACACACACACTGACACACATACGCACACAGACACACACACACACACAGACAGTTACACACACACACACTGACACTTACACACACACAGACACTTACACTCACAGACTTTCACACAGACACTTATACACACATAGACACTTACAGACACTTAATCACACACACCGAGACTCTTACACATAGACACACACACACACAGACACACACAGACACTTGCACACAGACACTTACACACACACAGACGCTTACACACACAGACACACAACACACTGACACACACAGACACTTACACACACACAGAGACACTTACACACAGACACTTACACACACACACAGAGACACACACAGACACTTACACACACTTACACACACAGACACACACACAGACACACTCACACACAGACACTTACACACACACAGAGACACTTAAACACATACACTTCTACACACACACAGACACTTACACACAGAAACACACACAGAGACATTTAAACACACACACACTGAAACTTACACACACACACAGACACTTACACACGCACGTTTACACACACACAGACACTTACACACAGACACACACACACAGACACTTACACACACAGACACTTACACACAGACACACACACACACACTTAGACACACACAGACACTTACACACTGACACACACACAGAGACACACACACACACAAACATTTACACACACACACACTGACAGTTACACACACACACAGACACTCACACGCACACATTTACACACACACAGGCTCTTACACACACACACAGACACTTACACACACACACACACACACTTAGACACACACGCACACACACAGACACTTACACACAGACACTTACACACAGACACAGACACTTACACACACACAGACACTTACACACACGCACACAGGCACTTACACACACACACACACACTTACACACAGACTCTTACACACACACACAGGGACACTTACACACAGACACTTCCACACACACACACAGACACACACACAGGGACACACACACACACAAACAGACATTTACACACACACACACTGACACACACACACACAGACACACACAGAGACACACACACACACAGACACTTACACACAGACACAGACACACACAGACACACACCCAGATACTTACACATACACAGGCACTTACACACACACACTGACACACACAGACACACAGGAACACAGACACAGACACACACAGACACACACACACAGACAGACACTCACACACACACACACACAGACTTACACACAGACACTTACACAGACACACAGACACTTATACACAGGCACTTCCACACACACAGACACTTCCACACACACAGAGACACTTACACACAGACACTTCCACACACACACACACTTCCGCACACTAACACACAATTACACACAGACACTTACACACACACAGAGACACTAACACACAGACATTTCCTCACACACACAGAGACTTACACACAGGCACACACACACACACAGACACGTAGACACACACACAGACACTTAGACGCACACATTTACACACACGCAGGCACTTACACACACACACACAGACACTTACACACACACACAAACACAGACACTTACACACTTACACACACACAGACACACACACACACACTTAGACACACACAGACACTTACACACACACAAACACACACAGACACACACACAGACACTTACACACACAGACACTTACACACAGACACTTACAGACACACAGACACTTACACACGCACTCAGACACTTACACACACACACAATTACACACAGACACACACACACAGACTCTTACACACACACACACTTAGACACACACACACGCACTTACACACACACACACACACACACACACTCACACACAGACACTTACACACACACAGAGACACTTAAACACATACACTTCCACACACACACAGACACTTACACAGACACACAGAGACAGTTACACACACACATTTACACACACACAGACACACACACACAGAGACTCTTTCACACACACACACACACTTACACACAGAAACTTACACACACAGACACTTACACACACACAGACACACACACACAGATGCTTACAAACACACACACTCACAGACACTAACACACACACACTTACACACACACACACAGACACTCAGACACACAGACACACACACACAGACACTTCCACACACACACAGACGCTTACACACACAGAGAGACACTTACACACAGACACTTACACACACACACACACTTCCGCACACTAACACACAATTACACACAGACACTTACACACACACAGAGACACTTACACACAGACATTTCCTCACACACACAGAGACTTACACACAGACACACACACAGAGACACACACACACACACAAACAGACATTGACACACACACACACTAACACTTAGACACACACACAGACACTTAGACGCACACATTTACACACACGCAGGCACTTACACACACAAACACAGACACTTACACACAGACACTTACACACAGACACACAGACACTTACAGACACACACAGACACTTCCACACACTGTGACACTTACACACACACACACACACACACAGACACACACACAGAGACACTTAAACACAGACATTTCCACACACACACAGACGCTTACACACAGACACACACACACACACAGACACGCACACACACACAGACACACGCAGACACTTACACACACACACACATACACTTCCACGCACACACAGACACTTGCTCACAAAAACACACACAGAGACACTCACACACAGAGACATTTACACACACACACACTAAAACTTACACACACACACAGACACTTACACAGACACACAGAGACAGTTACACACACACACTGACACTTACACAGACACACAGAGACTTACACACACACATTTACACACACACAGACACACACACACAGAGACTCTTACACACACACACACACACTTACACTGAGAGACTTACACACACATACTGAGACACTTACACACACTTCCACACACACACAGACACTTACACACAGACACACACACACAGACACACACAGAGACACTTACACACACTCAGGCACTTACACACACACACAGACGCCTACAAACACACACACACACTCACACAGACACTAACACACACACAGACACTTACACACACACACACACACAAACATTTACACACACACACACTGACAGTTACACACACACACAGACACTCACACGCCCGCATTTACACACACACAGGCTCTTACACACACACACAGACACTTACACGCACACACACACACACTTAGACACACACACACACACACACAGACACTTACACGCACACATTTACACACACACAGGCACTTGCATACACACACAGACACTTACACGCACACACACACACACTTAGACACACACACACACACAGACACTTACACACAGACACTTACACACAGACAGACACTTACACACACACACAGACACTTACACACACACACAGACACACACAGACACTCAGACACTTACACACAGGCACTTACACACACACACTTACAATTACAGACACAGACACGCAACACACAGACACACACAGACACAAACACACAGAGACACTTACACAGAGACACTTACACACACTTACACACACACACACACACATACACACATACACTTCCACACACACACACAGACATTTACACACACACACTGACACTTACACACACAGAGAGACAGTTACACACACACACACTGAGACTTACACAGACACTCAGACACTTAAACACACATACTGAGACACTTACACACACTTGCACACACACACAGACACACAGAGACACACACACACAGAAACTTACACACACACACAGAGACTCTTACACACACACACACAGGCACTTACATACACACACACACACACAGAGGAACTTACACACACACACACACACACACAGACACTTACGCACACACAGACACACACACACACACAGACACTTACACACACACACTTACACATACATAGGCACTTACACACGCACAGAGACACTTACACACACACACACACTTGGACACACACACACACACACAGACACTTACACACACACACTTCCACACACACACAGAGACACTTACACACAGACACTTCCACACACACACAGACAATTACACACAGACACACACACAGACACAGACACACACAGACACACACAGACACTTACACACACACACAGACACTTACACACACACACAGACACTTACAAACACACACACACACACACACAGACATTAACACACACACACACACGCACACACACAGACACACACACAGACACTTACACACACAGACACTTACACACAGACACTTACAGGCAGACACTTACACACGCACACAGACACTTACACACACACACAGACAATTACACACAGACACACACACACAGACTCTTACACACACAGACACACTTAGACACACACACACGCACTTACACACACACACTTCCACACACACACAGAGACACTTACACACAGACACTTCCACACACACACAGACAATTACACACAGACACACACACACACAGACACACACACACACACACAGACACACACAGACACTTACACACACACACACACATACTTACACACAGACACTTATACACACATAGACACTTACGGACACTTAATCACACACAGACAGACACTTGCGCACAGACACTTACACAGACACACAGACACTTATACACACATAGACACTTACGGACACTCAATCACACACACACAGACACTTGCGCACAGACACTTACACACACACACAGACACACACACACACAGACACACACCTAAACTTACACACACACACAGACACTTACAGACAGACACTTACACACACACACACAGACACACACCGACACACAACACACTGACACACACAGACACACACACACACACAGAGACACTTACACACAGACACTTACACACAGACACTTACACACATACATAGACACACACACAAACAGACATTTACACACACACTGACACACATACACGCACAGACACTTACACACACACACACAGACAGTTACACACACACACACTGACACTTACACACACACACAGACACTTACACACACACAGACTTTCACTCAGACACTTATACATACATAGACACTTACAGACACTTAATCACACCCACACAGACACTTACACACACAGACACACAACACACCGACACACACAGACACTTACACACACACAGAGACACTTACACACACACACACAGACACTTCCACACACACACACACACTTCCACACACTAACACACAATTACACACAGACACTTACACACAGAGTCACAGAATCACAGAATCACAGAATGTTAGGGATTGGAAGGGACCTTAAAAGATCATCTAGTCCAACCCCCCTGCCAGAGCAGGAATACCTAGATCAGGTCACACAGGAACATGTCCAGGCGGGTTTTGAATGTCTCCAGAGAAGGAGACTCCACAACCTCTCTGGGCAGCCTGTTCCAGTGTTCTTGTCACCCTCACTGTGAAGAAATTCTTCCTCACATTTATGTGGAACCTCCTATGTTCCAGCTTACACCCATTGCCCCTTGTCCTTTCATTGGATGTCACGGAGAAGAGCCTGGCTCCATCCTCATGACACTCACCCTTGACATATTTATAAACATTAATGAGGTCACCCCTCAGTCTCCTCTTCTCCAAGCTAAAGAGACCCAGCTCCCTCAGCCTTTCCTCATAAGGGAGATGTTCCACTCCCTTAATCATCTTTGTGGCTCTACGCTGGACTCTCTCGAGCAGTTCCCTGTCCTTCTTGAACTGGGGGGCCCAGAACTGGACACAATACTCCAGATGTGGCCTCACCAAGGCAGAATAGAGGGGAAGGAGAACCTCTCTCGACCTACTAACCACTCCCTTTCTAATACACCCCAGGATGCCATTGGCCTTCTTGGCCACAAGGGCACATTGCTGGCTCATGGTCATCCTGCTGTCCACCAGGACCCCCAGGTCCCTTTCCCCTACACTGCTCTCCAGCAGGTCAGCTCCCAACCTGTACTGGTACATGGGGTTGTTCTTCCCCAGATGCAAAACTCTACACTTGCCCTTGTTGAAATTCATTAAGTTTCTCCCCGCCCACCTCTCCAGCCTATCAAGGTCTCGTTGAATGGCAGCACAACCCTCTGGTGTGTCAGCCATTCCTCCTAGTTTGGTGTCATCAGCAAACTTGCTGAGGATACATTCTGTACCCTCATCCAAGTCGTTGATGAAGATATTAAACAACACCGGTCCCAGTACCGACCCCTGAGGGACTCCACTAGTCACAGGCCTCCAACTAGACTCCGTCCCATTAACCACAACTCTCTGGCTTCTTCCCTTCAGCCAGTTCATAATCCACCTCACTACCTGATCACTAAACCCATACTTTATCAGCTTATCTACAAGGATGCTGTGGGAGACAGTGTCAAATGCTTTACTGAAATCAAGATAAACCACATCTACCGCTCTACCATCATCTATCCACCTAGTTATTTCCTCATAGAAGGCAATAAGGTTGGTCAAACATGACTTACCCTTGGTAAAACCATGTTGACTGCTCTTAATGATCCCCTCATCCTTGATGTGCCTCGAGATCGTGCCAAGAACAAGCTGTTCCATCACCTTTCCAGGGATGGAGGTGAGGCTGATCGGTCTATAGTTACCCGGGTCCTCCTTCTTGCCCTTCTTATAGATTGGAGTGACATTTGCTATCCTCCAGTCCTCAGGCACCTCTCCTGTTCTCCATGACTTACCAAAGATGATGGAGAGTGGCCTAGCAATGACCTCTGCCAGCTCCCTCAGCACCCTTGGGTGCGTTCCATCTGGTCCCATTGATTTATGGATATCCAGATTGCTCAACTGATCCCTAACCCAATCCTCATCTACCAAGGCAAACTCCTCCTTTATCCTGACTTCTTCCGGGGCTACAGGGATCAGGGGCTCCTGGGGAAAGCCTGCAGGAGTAAAGACAGAGGCAAAGAAGGCATTCAGCACCTCTGCCTTCTTTATATCCTCTGTCTCTAGGGCACCCCCCTCATTCATCAGTGGGCCTATATTGCCTCTAGTGTTTGTTTTATTAGCTATGTATTTGAAAAAGCCCTTTCTATTGTCCTTGACCTGGCTTGCAAGGTTAAGTTCTAAGGAGGCCTTAGCTTTCCTAATTGCCTTTCTACATCCTCTGACAACTGTCCTATATTCCTCCCAAGTGACTAGCCCCTCTTTCCATGATCCATAAATTCTTTTTTTCCACCTAAGTTTGCCCAGCAGTTCCTTGTTTAACCACGCTGGTCTCCTAGCTCCCTTACTTGATTTCATACCCATTGGGACACTCTGATCCTGAGCTTGCAAGAAGTGGTCCTTGAATGTTGACCAACTATCTTGAGCCCCTTTACCATCTAGCACCCTGTCCCATGGGACTTCCCTTAACAATTGATTAAGGAGGCTAAAGTTGGCCCTGCGGAAGTCCAGGGTTCTGATCTTGCTTGGTACTCTATTCCTCCCACACAAGATCCTGAACTCCACCATCTCATGATCACTGCAGCCAAGGCTGCCATCGACCATCACTGCTTCAACAAGACCCTCCTTGTTGGTAAGTACAAGATCCAGCAGCGCTCCTCTCCTAGTCGGCTTATCCACCATTTGCATTAAGTAGTTATCATCCATGCACCTCCTAGACTGTGAATGGCTGGCTGTGTAAGTCTTCCAGCAGATATCGGGGTAGTTAAAATCCCCCATGAGGACCAAGGCCTGTAGTTGTGAGGCTGCTTTCAGCTGCCTGTAGAAAGCCTCATCAACTCCCTCGTCCTGATCAGGAGGTCTGTAATAGACCCCCACAACTGTATCGCCCATGCCTGCCTGCCCCTTAATTCTTACCCACAGACTTTCAACTTGCCCCTCATCAGCCCCTGGAGAAAACTCAATACATTCAAGTTGCTCCCTCACATAAAGAGCAACTCCACCACCTCGCTTCACTGACCGATCTTTCCTAAAAACGACATAGCCATCCATGACCACATTCCAGTCATGTGAGCTGTCCCACCATGTCCCACCACACACAGAGACACTTACACACAGACACTTCCACACACACACAGAGACTTACACACAGACACACACTCAGACACTTACACACAGACACACAGACACTTACATACACACACAGAGACACTTCTACACAGACACTTCCACACACACACAGACACTTACACACAGACACACACAGACACAGACACACACAGACACTTACACACAGAGACACTTCCACACAGACACTTCCACACACACACAGAGACACAACCAGACACTTACACACACTTACACACACACACACACACACACACTTACACACAGACACTTACACACAAACAGAGGCTCTTACACACATAAACTTCCACACAAACACAGACACTTACACACAGAAACACACACAGAGACACACACACACACATACACAGACAGTTACACACACACACACTGACACTTACACACACACACAGTCACTTACACACACACACAGAGACAGTTACACACACACACATTGACACTTACACAGACACACAGACACTTATACACACACATTTACACACACACACAGACACACACACAGAGACTCTTACACACACACACTTAAACACAGAGACTTACACACACATACTGAGACACTTACACACACTTACACACACACACAGACACTTACACACAGACACACACACACAGACACTTACACACACAGACACTTGCACACACACACACTTACACACAGACACTTATACACAGACACACACACACACACAAAGAGACATTTACACACACACTGACACACATACACACACAGACACTTACACACACACACAGACACTTACACACACACAGACTTTCACACAGACACTTATACACACATAGACACTTACAGACACTCAATCACACACACAGAGACACTTACACATAGACACACACACACAGAGACACACACACTCTCTTAAACACAGACACTTACACACACACAGACACTTACACACACAGACACACAACACACCGACACACACAGACACTTACACACACACAGAGACACTTACACACAGACACACAGACACACACACACACAGACACTTCCACACACACACACACTTCCACACACTAACACACAATTACACACAGACACTTACACACACACAGAGACACTTACACACAGACACTTCCACACACAGAGACTTACACACAGACACACACACAGAGACACACACATACACAAAAACAGATATTTACACACACACACACTGACACTTAGACACACACACAGACACTTAGAGGCACACATTTACACACACGCAGGCACTTACACACACACACAGACATTTACACACACTCAGACACTTCCACACACACACAGACGCTTACACACAGACACACACACACACACAGACACACAGACACACACAGACACACACAGACACTTACACACACACAGACACTTTCACACACACACACAGACACACACACAGAGACACTTACACACACACAGACACTTACACACACACACACACAGCCACACACACATGCTTACACACACACACAGACAGACACACACACACAGACACACACACACACACAGACACACACACACAGAGACAGACACTTACACACAGACACTTACACAAAGACACTTACACACACACAGAGACACTTACACACAGACACTTCCACACACACACAGACACTTACACGCAGACACACACTCAGAGACACACACACACACAAAAACAGACATTTACACACACACACACTGACACTTACACACACACAGAGACAATTACACGCACACATTTACACACACACAGGCACGTACACACACACACCCAGACACTTGCACACACACACTTAAACACAGAGACTTACGCACACATACTGAGACACTTACACACACTTACACACACACACAGACACTTACACACAGACACACAGACACTTACACACACACACAGACACTTACACACAGACACTTCCACACACACACAGACACACACACACACACACACACAAACAGACATTTACACACACACTGACACACATACACCCACAGACACTTACACACACACACACAGACAGTTACACACACACACACACTGACACTTACACACACACACGGACACACACAGACGCTTACACACAGACACACAGACAGACACACACACACACACACCGACACACACAGACACTTACACACAGACAGAGGCACTTACACACAGACACTTACACACACACAAAGAGACACTTACACACATACACTTCCACACACACACAGACACTTACACACAGAAACACACACAGAGACACACACACACACATACACAGTCATTTACACACACACACACTGACACACACACACACAGTCACTTACACACACACACAGAGACAGTTACACACACACACACTGACACTTACACAGACACACAGACACTTATACACACACATTTACACACACACAGACACTCACACACACAAACTCTTACACACACACACACTTAAACACAGAGACTTACGCACACATCCTGAGACACTTACACACACACACACACACAGACACTTACACACAGACACACACACACAGACACACACACAGACACTAACACACACACACACACACACACACACACACAGAGACGCACACACACACACTTAGACACACACAGACACACACACACAAACACACTCACAGACACACACACAGACACTTACACACACAGACACTTACACACAGACACTTTCACACGCACAAAGCCACTTACACACACACACAAGCAATTACACACAGACACACACACAGAGACTCTTACACACACACACACACTTAGACACACACACACGCACTTACACACACACACTTCCACACACACACAGAGACACTTACACACAGACACTTCCACACACACACAGACAATTACACACAGACACACACACACACAGACACTTACACACAGACACTTACACACATACACAGACACGTACACACACACACACACACACTTAGACACACACACACACTTACACACAGACACTTATACACAGACACAGACACACACACAAACAGACATTTACACACACACTGACACACATACACACACAGACACTTACACACACACACACAGACAGTTACACACACACACACTGACACTTACACGCACAGACACTTACACAAACACAGACTTTCACACAGACACTTATACACACATAGACACTTACAGACACTTAATCACACACACCGAGACACTTACACATAGACACACACACACACAGACACACACAGACACTTACACACAGACACTTACACACACACAGACAGTTACACACACAGACACACAACACACTGACACACACAGACACTTACACACACAGAGAGACACTTACACACAGACCCTTACACACACACACACAGACACACACAGACACTTACACACACACACACACACACACACACACTCTCACACACAGACACTTACACACACACACAGACACTTACACACATACACTTCCACACACACACAGACACTTGCACACAGAAACACACACAGAGACACACACACACAGAGACATTTACACACACACACACTGAAACTTACACACACACACAGACACTTACACAGACACACAGAGACAGTTACACACACACACACTGACACTTACACAGACACACAGACACTTACACACAGACACACACACACGGACACGTACACACACGGACACTTACACACACATACACTTACACACACACAGACACTTACACACACACACAGACGCTTACAAACACACACACACACACACACACAGATACTAACACACACACACTTACACACACACACACACACACACACACCCACTTACACACACACAGACACTTACACACACACACACACAAAAAAATTTACACACACACACACTGACAGTTACACGCACACACAGACACTTACGCGCACACATTTACACACACACAGGCTCTTACACACACACACAGACACTTACACACACACACACACACACTTAGACACACACACACACACACAGACACTGACACACAGACGCTTACACACAGACACAGACTTACACACACACACAGACACTTACACACAGACACTTACACACACACACACACAAACATTTACACACACACAATCTGACAGTTACACACACACAGAGACACTTACACGCACACATACACTTACACACAGACACACACAGACACAAACAGACATTTACACACACACTGACACTTACACACACACACAGACACTTACACACAGACACAGACACACACAGACACTCAGACACTTACACACAGGCACTTACACACACACACTTACAATTACAGACACAGACACGCAACACACAGACACACACAGACACTTACACACACACAGAGACACTTACACAGAGAAACTTACACACACTTACACACACACACACACACACACACACACACACATACACTTCCACACACACACACAGACTTTTACACACACACACACACTGACACTTACACACACACAGAGACACATACACACGCAGAGAGACAGTTACACACACACACACTGAGACTTACACAGACACTCAGACACTTACACACACATACTGAGACACTTACACACACTTGCACACACACACAGACACACAGAGACACACACACACAGAAACTTACACACACACACAGACACTTAGACACACACACACAGGCACTTACACAGACACACACACAGACACACACACAGAGAAACTTACACACACACACACACACAGACACTTACACACACACACAGAGACACTTACACACACACACTTACACATACATAGGCACTTACACACGCACAGAGACACTTACACACACACACACGCTTGGACACACACACACACACACAGACACTTACACACACAGACTTCCACACACACACAGAGACACTTACACACAGACACTTCCACACACACACCGACAATTACACACAGACAGACACACAGAGACACTTAAACACAGACACTTCCACACACACACAGACGCTTACACACAGACACACACACACACACAGACACACACACACACAGACACACACAGACACTTACACACACACAGACACTTTCACACACACACACAGACACAGACACACACACAGCGACACTTACACACACACAGACACTTACACACACACACACAGACACTTACACACACACGCTTACACACACACACAGACAGACATACACACACAGACACACACACACACACAGACACACACACACACAGACAGACACTTACACACAGACACTTACACAAGGACACTTACACACACACAGAGACACTTACACACACACACACTCTTACACACTCAAACACACAATTACACACAGACACTTACTCACACACAGAGACACTACACACAGACACACACAGACACTTTCACACACAGACACTTACACACACACAGACACTTACACACACACAGACGCTTACAAACACACACACTCACAGACATTAACACACACACACTTACACACACACACACACACACACACAGACGCACACACACACACTTAGACATACACAGACACTTACACACTGACACACACACAGAGACACACACACACACACAAACATTTACACACACACACTGACAGTTACACACACACACACACACACTTAGACACACACGCACACACACAGACACTTACACACAGACACTTACACACAGACACACACTTACACTCACACACAGACACTTACACACACACAGACACACACACACACACACACAAATATTTACACACACACACACTGACAGTTACACACACACACAGACACTTACACGCGCACATTTACACACACACAGGCACTTACATACACACACTTACACACACAGACACACACTTAGAGACACACACAGAGACACTTACACACAGACACTTACACACAGACACACACTTACACACACACACAGACACTTACACACACACACACACTTACACACAGACACACATACAGAGAAACTTACACACACACACACACAGTCACTTACGCACACACAGACACTCACACACACACACACAGACACTTACACACACACACTTACACATACATAGGCACTTACACACGCACAGAGACACACACACACACACACTTGGACACACACACACACACACACACACAGACACTTACACACACACACTTCCACACACACACAGAGACACTTACACACAGACACTTCCACACACACACAGACAATTACACACAGACACACACACAGACACTTACACACACACACACACAGACACTTACACACACACGCTTACACACACACACACGCACACACACACACGCACACACAGACGCTTACACACAGACACACACACACACAGACACAGACACACACAGACACACACAGACACTTTCACACACACACAGACACTTAGACACACACAGACACTTACACACACAGACACACACACACACACACAGACACTAACACACACACACACACGCACACACACACAGACACACACACACACTCTTAGACACACACAGACACTTACACACACACAAACACACACACAGTCACACACACAGACACTTACACACAGACACTTACAGACAGACACTTACACACACACACAGACACTTACACACACACACAGACAATTACACACACACACACACACACAGACACACACAGACACTTACACACAGACACACAGACTTACACACAGACACTTATACACACATAGACACTTACAGACACTTAATCACACACACACAGACACTTGCGCACAGACACTTAAACAGACACACAGACACTTATACACAGACACTTCCACACACACAGAGACACACACACACACAGACACACACCTAAACTTACACACACACACAGACACTTACAGACAGACACTTACACACACACACACAGACACACACAGACAGACACAGACACACAGACACTTACACACAGACACACACTGACACTTACACACTTACACAGACACACACACAAACAGAAATTTACACACACACTGACACACATACACACACAGACACTTACACACACACACACAGACAGTTACACACACACACACTGACACTTACACACACACACAGACACTTACACACACAGACTTTCACACAGACACTTATACACACATAGACACTTACAGACACTTAATCACACACACCGAGACTCTTACACATAGACACACACACAGTCACACACAGACACTTACATACAGACACTTACACACACACAGACACTTACACACGCAGACACACAACACACTGACACACACAGACACACACACACAGAGACACTTACACACAGAAACACACACAGAGACACACACACACAGAGACATTTACACACACACACACTGAAACTTACACACACACAGACACTTACACAGACACACAGAGACAGTTACACACACACATTTACACACACACAGAGACTCTTTCACACACACACACACACTTACACACACTTACACACACAGACACTTACACACACACAGACACTTACACACACACAAACACACACACAGACACACACACAGACACTTACACACACAGACACTTACACACACACACAGACAATTACACACAGACACACACACACAGACTCTTACACACACACACACACTTAGACACACACACACGCACTTACACACACACACTTCCCCACACACACAGAGACACTTACACACAGACACTTCCACACACACACAGACAATTACACACAGACACACACACACACACACAGACACACACAGACACTTACACACACAGACACACAGACTTACACACAGACACTTATACACACATAGACACTTACAGACACATAATCACACACACACAGACACTTACACACAGACACAGACACACACAGACACTCAGACACTTACACACAGGCACTTACACACACACACTTACAATTACAGACACAGACACGCAACACACAGACACACACAGACACTTACACACACACAGAGACACTTACACAGAGACACTTACACACACTTACACACACACACACACACACATACACACATACACTTCCACACACACACACAGACTTTTACACACACACACACACTGACACTTACACACACACACAGACACATACACACACAGATAGACAGTTACACACATACACACTGAGACTTACACAGACACTCAGAGACTTACACACACATACTGAGACACTTACACACACTTGCACACACAAACAGACACACAGAGACACACACACACAGAAACTTACACACACACACACACACACAGACACGCACTCACAGACACTTACACACACACACACATACATAGGCACTTACACACGCACAGAGACACTTACACACACACACACGCTTGGACACACACACACACACAGACACTTACACACACAGACTTCCACACACACACAGAGACACTTACACACAGACACTTCCACACACACACAGACAATTACACACAGACACACACACAGACACTCACACACACACACACACAGACACTTACACACACACGCTTACACACACACACACACACACACTCACAGACGCTTACACACAGACACACACACACACAGACACAGACACACACAGTCACACACAGACACTTACACACACACACAGACACTTACACACACACACAGACACTTACACACACAGACACTTACACACACACAGACACTTACAAACACACACACACACACACACACAGACACTAACACACACACACACACACGCACACACACACAGACACACACACACACAAACACACACACAGACACACACACAGACACATACACACAGACACTTTCAGACACACAGACACACACGCACACAGACACTTACACACACACAGAATTACACACAGACACACACACACAGACTCTTACACACACACACACACTTAGGCACACACACACGCACTTACACACACACACTTCCACACACACACAGAGACACTTACACACAGACACTTCCACACACACACAGACAATTACACACAGACACACACACACAGACACACACACACACAGACACACACAGACACTTACACACACAGACACACAGACTTACACACAGACACTTATACACACATAGACACTTACAGACACTTAATCACATACACACAGAAACTTGCGCACAGACACTTACACAGACACACAGACACTTATACACAGACACATCCACACACACACAGACACTTACACACACAGACACACACCTAAACTTTCACACACACACAGACACTTACAGACAGACACTTACACACACACACACAGACACACACAGACACACACAGACACACAGACACTTACACACAGACACTTACACACAGACACACAGACAGTTACACACACACACACTGACACTTACACACACACACTGACACTTACACACACACACAGACACTTACACACACACACACTCACACACAGACACACAGACACTTACACACACACACACACAGACACACACACAGAGAAACTTACACACACACACACACAGTCACTTACGCACACACAGACACTCACACACACACACACAGACACTTACACACACACACTTACACATACATAGGCACTTACACACGCACAGAGACACACACACACACACACTTGGACACACACACACACACACAGACACTTACACACACACACTTCCACACACACACAGAGACACTTACACACAGACACTTCCACACACACACAGACAATTACACACAGACACACACACAGACACTTACACACACACACACACAGACACTTACACACACACGCTTACACACACACACACGCACACACACACACACACACACAGACGCTTACACACAGACACACACACACAGACACAGACACACACAGACACACACAGACACTTTCACACACACACAGACACTTACACACACACACAGACACTTACACACACAGACACTTACAGACACACACACAGACACTTACACACACACACAGACACTTTCAAACACACACACACACACACACAGACACTAACACACACACACACACGCACACACACACAGACACACACACACACTCTTAGACACACACAGACACTTACACACACACAAACACACACACAGACACACACACAGACACTTACACACAGACACTTAGAGACAGACACTTACACAAACACACAGACACTTACACACACACACAGACAATTACACACAGACACACACACACAGACACTTACACACACACACACACACTTAGACACACACACACACACTTACACACACACACAGGCAATTACACACAGACACACACACACAGACACACACAGACACTTACACACACAGACACACAGACTTACACACAGACACTTATACACACATAGACACTTACAGACACTTAATCACACACACACAGACACTTGCGCACAGACACTTAAACAGACACACAGACACTTATACACAGACACTTCCACACACACAGAGACACACACACACACAGACACACACCTAAACTTACACACACACACAGACACTTACAGACAGACACTTACACACACACACACAGACACACACAGACAGACACAGACACACAGACACTTACACACAGACACACACTGACACTTACACACTTACACAGACACACACACAAACAGAAATTTACACACACACTGACACACATACACACACAGACACTTACACACACACACACAGACAGTTACACACACACACACTGACACTTACACACACACACAGACACTTACACACACAGACTTTCACACAGACACTTATACACACATAGACACTTACAGACACTTAATCACACACACCGAGACTCTTACACATAGACACACACACAGACACACACAGACACTTACATACAGACACTTACACACACACAGACACTTACACACGCAGACACACAACACACTGACACACACAGACACACACACACAGAGACACTTACACACAGAAACACACACAGAGACACACACACACACAGACATTTACACACACACACACTGAAACTTACACACACACAGACACTTACACAGACACACAGAGACAGTTACACACACACATTTACACACACACAGAGACTCTTTCACACACACACACAGACACACACACAGACACTTACACACACAGACACTTACACACACACACAGACAATTACACACAGACACACACACACAGACTCTTACACACACACACACACTTAGACACACACACACGCACTTACACACACACACTTCCCCACACACACAGCGACACTTACACACAGACACTTCCACACACACACAGACAATTACACACAGACACACACACACACACACAGACACACACAGACACTTACACACACAGACACACAGACTTACACACAGACACTTATACACACATAGACACTTACAGACACTTAATCACACACACACAGACACTTACACACAGACACAGACACACACAGACACTCAGACACTTACACACAGGCACTTACACACACACACTTACAATTACAGACACAGACACGCAACACACAGACACACACAGACACTTACACACACACAGAGACACTTACACAGAGACACTTACACACACTTACACACACACACACACACACATACACACATACACTTCCACACACACACACAGACTTTTACACACACACACACACTGACACTTCCACACACACACAGACACATACACACACAGACACACACACAGACACTCACACACACACACACACAGACACTTACACACACACGCTTACACACACACACACACACACACACTCACAGACGCTTACACACAGACACACACACACACAGACACAGACAGACACAGACACACACAGACACTTACACACACACACAGACACTTACACACACACACAGACACTTACACACACAGACACTTACACACACACACACAGACACTTACACACACACACAGACACTTACAAACACACACACACACACAGACACTAACACACACACACACACACGCACACACACAAAGACACACAGACACTTATACACAGACACTTCCACACACACACACACAGAAACACACACACAGAGGCACACACCTAAACTTACACACACACACAGACACTTACAGACAGACACTTACACACACGCACACAGACGCACACAGACACACACAGACACACAGACACTTACACACAGACACTTACACACATACACAGACACTTACACACACCCACACACTTAGGCACACACACACACTTACACACAGACACAGACACACACACAAACAGACATTTAAACACACACTGACACACATACACACACAGACACTTACACACACACACACAGACACTTACACACACACACACTGACACTTACACACACACACAGACACTTACACAGACAGACTTTCACACAGACACTTACACACACATAGACACTTACAGACACTTAATCACACACACCGAGACTCTTACACATAGACACACACACACACAGACACACACAGACACTTACACACAGACACTTACACACACACACAGACACTTACACACACAGACACACAACACACTGACACACACAGACACAAACACACAGAGACACTTACACACTGACACTTACACACACACACACAGACACACACAGACACTTACACACACTTACACACACACACACACACACTCACTCACACACAGACACTTCCACACACACAGAGACACTTACACACAGAAACACACACAGAGACACACACACACAGAGACATTTACACACACACGCACTGAAACTTACACACACACACAGACACTTACAGAGACACACAGAGACAGTTACACACACACATTTACACACACACAGACACACACACACAGAGACTCTTTCACACACACACACATACTTACACACAGAGGCTTACACACACATACTGAGACACTTACACACACTTACACACACACACAGACACTTACACACAGACACTTACACACACACAGACGCTTACAAACACACACACTCACAGACACTAACACACACACACTTACACACACACACACACACACAGACACACACACACACACACTTAGACACACACAGACAGTTACACACTGACACACACACAGAGACACACACACACACAAACATTTACACACACACACACTGACAGTTAGACACACACACAGACACACACACGCACACATTTACACACACACAGGCTCTTACACACACACACAGACACTTACACACACACACACACACTTAGACACACACGCACACACACAGACACTTACACACAGACACTTACACACAGACACACACTTACACTCACACACCGACACTTACACACACACAGACACACAGACACACACACACACATTTACACACACACACACTGACAGTTACACACACACACACACACACTTACACACAGAGACTTGCACACACATACTGAGACACTTACACACACTTACACACACACACAGGCACTTACATACACACACACTTACACACACAAACACACACTTAGAGACACACACACACAGACACTTACACACAGACACTTACACACACACACACACACTTACACACAGACACACAGACACTTACACAGACACACACACAGACGCACACACAGAAAAACTTACACACACACACACACACACAGACACTTACACACACACACACAGACACTTACACACACACACTTACACACACACACAGACACTTACACAAAGAAACACACGCACAGACACACACACACAGAGACATTTACACACACACACACTGAAACTTACACTCACACACAGACACTTACACAGACACACAGAGACCGTTACACACACACATTTACACACACACAGAGACTCTTTCACACACACACACACACTTACACACAGACACTTACACGCACAGGCACTTACACACATACAGACACTTACACACACACAGACGCTTACAAACACACACACTCACAGACACTAACACACACACACTTACACACACACACACACACACACAGACACACACACACACACACTTAGACACGCACAGACACTTACACACTGACACACACACAGAGACACACACACACACAAACATTTACACACACACACACTGACAGTTACACACACACACAGACTTTCACACAGACTCTTATACACACATAGACACTTACAGACACTTAATCACACACACCGAAACTCTTACACATAGACACACACACACACAGACACACACAGAAACTTACACACAGACACTTACACACACACAGAGACACTTACACACAGACACTTACACACACACACACAGACACACACAGACACTTACACACACTTACACACACACACACACACACACACACACACACTCACACACAGACACTTACACACACACAGAGACACTTAAACACATACACTTCCACACACACACAGACACTTACACACAGAAACGCACACAGAGACACACACACACAGAGACATTTACACACACACACACTGAAACTTACACACACACACAGACATTTACACAGACACAGAGACAGTTACACACACACATTTACACACACACAGACACACACACACAGAGACTCTTTCACACACACACACACACTTACACACAGAGACTTACACACACATACTGAGACACTTACACACACTTACACACACACACACAGACACACACAGACACTTTCACACACAGACACTTACACACACAGACACTTACACACACACACAGACAATTACACACAGACACACACACACAGACTCTTACACACACACACACAGACAGTTACACACACACACACTGACACACACACACACAGACACTTACACGCACAGACTTTCACACAGACACTTATCCACACATAGACACTTACAGAGACTTAATCACACACACCGAGACTCTTAAACATAGACACACACACAGACACACACAGACACTTACATACAGACACTTACACACACACAGACACTTACACACGCAGACACACAACACACTGACACACACAGACACACACACACAGAGACACTTACACACAGAAACACACACAGAGACACACACACACAGAGACATTTACACACACACACACTGAAACTTACACACACACAGACACTTACACAGACACACAGAGACAGTTACACACACACATTTACACACACACAGAGACTCTTTCACACACACACACACACTTACACACAGACACTTACACACACAGACACTTACACACACACAGACACTTACACACACACTTACACACACACAGACACACACACAGACACTTACACACACAGACACACACACACACAGACAATTACACACAGACACACACACACAGACTCTTACACACACACACACACTTAGACACACACACACGCACTTACACACACACACTTCCCCACACACACAGAGACACTTACACACAGACACTTCCACACACACACAGACAATTACACACAGACACACACACACACACACAGACACACACAGACACTTACACACACAGACACACAGACTTACACACAGACACTTATACACACATAGACACTTACAGACACTTAATCACACACACACAGACACTTACACACAGACACAGACACACACAGACACTCAGACACTTACACACAGGCACTTACACACACACACTTACAATTACAGACACAGACACGCAACACACAGACACACACAGACACTTACACACACACAGAGACACTTACACAGAGACACTTACACACACTTACACACACACACACACACACATACACACATACACTTCCACACACACACACAGACTTTTACACACACACACACACTGACACTTACACACACACACAGACACATACACACACAGAGAGACAGTTACACACATACACCCATACACTTCCACACACACACGCAGACTTTTACACACACACACACACTGACACTTACACACACACACAGACACATACACACACAGAGAGACAGTTACACACATACACACTGAGACTTACACAGACACTCAGAGACTTACACACACATACTGAGACACTTACACACACTTGCACACACACACAGACACACAGAGACACACACACACAGAAACTTACACACACACACACACACACAGACACGCACTCACAGACACTTACACACACACACACATACATAGGCACTTACACACGCACAGAGACACTTACACACACACACACGCTTGGACACACACACACACACACAGACACTTACACACACAGACTTCCACACACACACAGAGACACTTACACACAGACACTTCCACACACACACAGACAATTACACACAGACACACACACAGACACTCACACACACACACACACAGACACTTACACACACACGCTTACACACACACACACTCACAGACGCTTACACACAGACACACACACACACAGACACAGACACACACAGACACACACAGACACTTACACACACACACAGACACTTACACACACACACAGACACTTACACACACAGACACTTACACACACACACACAGACACTTACACACACACACAGACACTTACAAACACACACACACACACAGACACTAACACACACACACACACACGCACACACACACAGACACACACACACACAAACACACACACAGACACACACACAGACACATACACACAGACACTTTCAGACACACAGACACACACGCACACAGACACTTACACACACACAGAATTACACACAGACACACACACACAGACTCTTACACACACACACACACTTAGGCACACACACACGCACTTACACACACACACTTCCACACACACACAGAGACACTTACACACAGACACTTCCACACACACACAGACAATTACACACAGACACACACACACAGACACACACACACACAGACACACACAGACACTTACACACAGAGACACACAGACTTACACACAGACACTTATACACACATAGACACTTACAGACACTTAATCACATACACACAGAAACTTGCGCACAGACACTTACACAGACACACAGACACTTATACACAGACACATCCACACACACACAGACACTTACACACACTGACACACACCTAAACTTACACACACACACACTTACAGACAGACACTTACACACACACACACAGACACACACAGACACACACAGACACACAGACACTTACACACAGACACTTACACACAGACACACAGACAGTTACACACACACACACTGACACTTACACACACACACAGACACTTACACACACAGACTTTCACACAGACTCTTATACACACATAGACACTTACAGACACTTAATCACACACACCGAGACACTTACACATAGACACACACACACACAGACACACACAGAAACTTACACACAGACACTTACACACACACAGACACACTTACACAGAGACACTTACGCACACTTACACACACACACACACACACACACACACAGACATTTACACACACACACACTGACACTTACACACACACACAGGCACATACACACACAGAGAGACTGTTACACACACACACACTGAGACTTACACAGACACTCAGACACTTACACACACATACTGAGACACTTACACACACTTGCACACACACACAGAAACTTACACACACACACAGACACTTGCACACACACACACAGGCACTTACACACACACACACACAGAAACACACAGAGAGAAACTTACACACACACACACACACACACAGACACTTACGCACACACAGACACTTACACAGACACACACAGACACTTACACACACACACTTGCACATACATAGGCACTTACACACGCACAGAGACACTTACACACACACACACACACTTGGACACACACACACACAGACAGACACTTACACACACACACTTCCTCACACACACACAGACAATTACACACAGACACACACACAGACACTTACACACACACACACACAGACACTTACACACACACGCTTACACACACGCACACACACACACACACACACACGGACGCTTACACACAGACACACACACAGACACAGACACACACAGACACACACAGACTCTTTCACACACACACACACACTTACACACAGAGACTTACACACACATACTGAGACACTTACACACACTTACACACACACACACAGACACACACAGACACTTTCACACACAGACACTTACACACACAGACACTTACACACACACACAGACAATTACACACAGACACACACACACAGACTCTTACACACACACACACAGACAGTTACACACACATACACTGACAATTACACACACACACAGACACTTACACACACAGACTTTCACACAGACACTTATCCACACATAGACACTTACAGAGACTTAATCACACACACCGAGACTCTTACACATAGACACACACACAGACACACACAGACACTTACATACAGACACTTACACACACACAGACACTTACACACGCAGACACACAACACACTGACACACACAGACACACACACACAGAGACACTTACACACAGAAACACACACAGAGACACACACACACAGAGACATTTACACACACACACACTGAAACTTACACACACACAGACACTTACACAGACACACAGAGACAGTTACACACACACATTTACACACACACAGAGACTCTTTCACACACACACACACACACACACTTACACACAGACACTTACACACACAGACACTTACACACACAGACACTTACACACACACAGACACACTTACACAGAGACACTTACGCACACTTACACACACACACACACACACACACACACAGACATTTACACACACACACACTGACACTTAAACACACACCTAGACACACACACACACACATACTGACACTTACAGACACACACTCAGACACTTACACACACACACTTACACACACACAGACACTTATACACACATAGACACTTACAGACACTTAATCACACACACACAGACACTTAAACACAGACACAGACACACACAGACACTCAGACACTTACACACAGGCACTTACACACACACACTTACAATTACAGACACAGACACGCAACACACAGACACACACAGACACTTACACACACACAGAGACACTTACACAGAGACACTTACACACACTTACACACACACACACACACACATACACACATACACTTCCACACACACACACAGACTTTTACACACACACACACACTGACACTTACACACACACACAGACACATACACACACAGAGAGACAGTTACACACATACACACTGAGACTTACACAGACACTCAGAGACTTACACACACATACTGAGACACTTACACACACTTGCACACACACACAGACACACAGAGACACACACACACAGAAACTTACACACACACACACACACACAGACACGCACTCACAGACACTTACACACACACACACATACATAGGCACTTACACACGCACAGAGACACTTACACACACACACACGCTTGGACACACACACACACACACAGACACTTACACACACAGACTTCCACACACACACAGAGACACTTACACACAGACACTTCCACACACACACAGACAATTACACAGACACACACACAGACACTCACACACACACACACACAGACACTTACACACACACAAACGCACACACAGACACACACACAGACACTTACACACACAGACACTTACACACAGACACTTACAGACACACAGACACTTACACACGCACACAGACACTTACACACACACACAAGCAATTACACACAGACACACACACACAGACTCTTACACACACACACACACACTTAGGCACACACACACGCACTTCCACACACACACTTCCACACACACACAGAGACACTTACACACAGACACTTCCACACACACACAGACAATTACACACAGACACACACACACAGACACACACACACACAGACACACACAGACACTTACACACAGAGACACACAGACTTACACACAGACACTTATACACACATAGACACTTACAGACACTTAATCACATACACACAGAAACTTGCGCACAGACACTTACACAGACACACAGACACTTATACACAGACACATCCACACACACACAGACACTTACACACACTGACACACACCTAAACTTACACACACACACACTTACAGACAGACACTTACACACACACACACAGACACACACAGACACACACAGACACACAGACACTTACACACAGACACTTACACACAGACACACAGACAGTTACACACACACACACTGACACTTACACACACACACAGACACTTACACACACAGACTTTCACACAGACTCTTATACACACATAGACACTTACAGACACTTAATCACACACACCGAGACACTTACACATAGACACACACACACACAGACACACACAGAAACTTACACACAGACACTTACACACACACAGACACACTTACACAGAGACACTTACGCACACTTACACACACACACACACACACACACACACAGACATTTACACACACACACACTGACACTTACACACACACACAGGCACATACACACACAGAGAGACTGTTACACACACACACACTGAGACTTACACAGACACTCAGACACTTACACACACATACTGAGACACTTACACACACTTGCACACACACACAGAAACTTACACACACACACAGACACTTGCACACACACACACAGGCACTTACACACACACACACACAGAAACACACAGAGAGAAACTTACACACACACACACACACACACAGACACTTACGCACACACAGACACTTACACACACAGACACTTACACACACACAGACACACTTACACAGAGACACTTACGCACACTTACACACACACACACACACACACACACAGACATTTACACACACACACACTGACACTTAAACACACACCTAGACACACACACACACACATACTGACACTTACAGACACACACTCAGACACTTACACACACACACTTACACACACACAGACACTTATACACACATAGACACTTACAGACACTTAATCACACACACACAGACACTTAAACACAGACACAGACACACACAGACACTCAGACACTTACACACAGGCACTTACACACACACACTTACAATTACAGACACAGACACGCAACACACAGACACACACAGACACTTACACACACACAGAGACACTTACACAGAGACACTTACACACACTTACACACACACACACACACACATACACACATACACTTCCACACACACACACAGACTTTTACACACACACACACACTGACACTTACACACACACACAGACACATACACACACAGAGAGACAGTTACACACATACACACTGAGACTTACACAGACACTCAGAGACTTACACACACATACTGAGACACTTACACACACTTGCACACACACACAGACACACAGAGACACACACACACAGAAACTTACACACACACACACACACACAGACACGCACTCACAGACACTTACACACACACACACATACATAGGCACTTACACACGCACAGAGACACTTACACACACACACACGCTTGGACACACACACACACACACAGACACTTACACACACAGACTTCCACACACACACAGAGACACTTACACACAGACACTTCCACACACACACAGACAATTACACAGACACACACACAGACACTCACACACACACACACACAGACACTTACACACACACAAACGCACACACAGACACACACACAGACACTTACACACACAGACACTTACACACAGACACTTACAGACACACAGACACTTACACACGCACACAGACACTTACACACACACACAAGCAATTACACACAGACACACACACACAGACTCTTACACACACACACACACACTTAGGCACACACACACGCACTTCCACACACACACTTCCACACACACACAGAGACACTTACACACAGACACTTCCACACACACACAGACAATTACACACAGACACACACACACAGACACACACACACACAGACACACACAGACACTTACACACAGAGACACACAGACTTACACACAGACACTTATACACACATAGACACTTACAGACACTTAATCACATACACACAGAAACTTGCGCACAGACACTTACACAGACACACAGACACTTATACACAGACACATCCACACACACACAGACACTTACACACACTGACACACACCTAAACTTACACACACACACACTTACAGACAGACACTTACACACACACACACAGACACACACAGACACACACAGACACACAGACACTTACACACAGACACTTACACACAGACACACAGACAGTTACACACACACACACTGACACTTACACACACACACAGACACTTACACACACAGACTTTCACACAGACTCTTATACACACATAGACACTTACAGACACTTAATCACACACACCGAGACACATACACATAGACACACACACACACAGACACACACAGAAACTTACACACAGACACTTACACACACACAGACACACTTACACAGAGACACTTACGCACACTTACACACACACACACACACACACACACACAGACATTTACACACACACACACTGACACTTACACACACACACAGGCACATACACACACAGAGAGACTGTTACACACACACACACTGAGACTTACACAGACACTCAGACACTTACACACACATACTGAGACACTTACACACACTTGCACACACACACAGAAACTTACACACACACACAGACACTTGCACACACACACACAGGCACTTACACACACACACACACAGAAACACACAGAGAGAAACTTACACACACACACACACACACACAGACACTTACGCACACACAGACACTTACACAGACACACACAGACACTTACACACACACACTTGCACATACATAGGCACTTACACACGCACAGAGACACTTACACACACACACACACACTTGGACACACACACACACAGACAGACACTTACACACACACACTTCCTCACACACACACAGACAATTACACACAGACACACACACAGACACTTACACACACACACACACAGACACTTACACACACACGCTTACACACACGCACACACACACACACACACACACGGACGCTTACACACAGACACACACACAGACACAGACACACACAGACACACACAGACTCTTTCACACACACACACACACTTACACACAGAGACTTACACACACATACTGAGACACTTACACACACTTACACACACACACACAGACACACACAGACACTTTCACACACAGACACTTACACACACAGACACTTACACACACACACAGACAATTACACACAGACACACACACACAGACTCTTACACACACACACACAGACAGTTACACACACACACACTGACACTTACACACACACACAGACACTTACACACACAGACTTTCACACAGACACTTATCCACACATAGACACTTACAGAGACTTAATCACACACACCGAGACTCTTACACATAGACACACACACAGACACACACAGACACTTACATACAGACACTTACACACACACAGACACTTACACACGCAGACACACAACACACTGACACACACAGACACACACACACAGAGACACTTACACACAGAAACACACACAGAGACACACACACACAGAGACATTTACACACACACACACTGAAACTTACACACACACAGACACTTACACAGACACACAGAGACAGTTACACACACACATTTACACACACACAGAGACTCTTTCACACACACACACACACACTTACACACAGACACTTACACACACAGACACTTACACACACACAGACACTTACACACACACTTACACACACACAGACACACACACAGACACTTACACACACAGACACTTACACACACACACAGACAATTACACACAGACACACACACACAGACTCTTACACACACACACACACTTAGACACACACACACGCACTTACACACACACACTTCCCCACACACACAGAGACACTTACACACAGACACTTCCACACACACACAGACAATTACACACAGACACACACACACACACACAGACACACACAGACACTTACACACACAGACACACAGACTTACACACAGACACTTATACACACATAGACACTTACAGACACTTAATCACACACACACAGACACTTACACACAGACACAGACACACACAGACACTCAGACACTTACACACAGGCACTTACACACACACACTTACAATTACAGACACAGACACGCAACACACAGACACACACAGACACTTACACACACACAGAGACACTTCCACAGAGACACTTACACACACTTACACACACACACACACACACATACACACATACACTTCCACACACACACACAGACTTTTACACACACACACACACTGACACTTACACACACACACAGACACATACACACACAGAGAGACAGTTACACACATACACACTGAGACTTACACAGACACTCAGAGACTTACACACACATACTGAGACACTTACACACACTTGCACACACACACAGACACACAGAGACACACACACACAGAAACTTACACACACACACACACACACAGACACGCACTCACAGACACTTACACACACACACACATACATAGGCACTTACACACGCACAGAGACACTTACACACACACACACGCTTGGACTCACACACACACACACACAGACACTTACACACACAGACTTCCACACACACACAGAGACACTTACACACAGACACTTCCACACACACACAGACAATTACACACAGACACACACACAGACACTCACACACACACACACACAGACACTTACACACACACGCTTACACACACACACACACACACACACTCACAGACGCTTACACACAGACACACACACACACAGACACAGACACACACAGACACACACAGACACTTACACACACACACAGACACTTACACACACACACAGACACTTACACACACAGACACTTACACACACACACACAGACACTTACACACACACACAGACACTTACAAACACACACACACACACAGACACTAACACACACACACACACACACGCACACACACACAGACACACACACACACAAACACACACACAGACACACACACAGACACATACACACAGACACTTTCAGACACACAGACACACACGCACACAGACACTTACACACACACAGAATTACACACAGACACACACACACAGACTCTTACACACACACACACACTTAGGCACACACACACGCACTTACACACACACACTTCCACACACACACAGAGACACTTACACACAGACACTTCCACACACACACAGACAATTACACACAGACACACACACACAGACACACACACACACAGACACACACAGACACTTACACACACAGACACACAGACTTACACACAGACACTTATACACACACAGACACTTACAGACACTTAATCACATACACACAGAAACTTGCGCACAGACACTTACACAGACACACAGACACTTATACACAGACACATCCACACACACACAGACACTTACAGACAGACACAGACACACAGACACTTACACACATACACTTACACACAGACACACAGACAGTTACACACACACACACTGACACTTACACACACACACAGACACTTACACACACAGACTTTCACACAGACTCTTATACACACATAGACACTTACAGACACTTAATCACACACACCGAGACTCTTACACATAGACACACACACACACAGACACACACAGAAACTTACACACAGACACTTACACACACACAGACACACTTACACAGAGACACTTACGCACACTTACACACACACACACACACACACACACACAGACATTTACACACACACACACTGACACTTACACACACACACAGGCACATACACACACAGAGAGACTGTTACACACACACACCCTGAGACTTACACAGACACTCAGACACTTACACACACATACTGAGACACTTACACACACTTGCACACACACACAGAAACTTACACACACACACAGACACTTGCACACACACACACAGGCACTTACACACACACACGCACAGACACACACACAGAGAAACTTACACACACACACACACACACACAGACACTTACGCACACACAGACACTTACACAGACACACACAGACACTTACACACACACACTTGCACATACATAGGCACTTACACACGCACAGAGACACTTACACACACACACACACTTGGACACACACACACACACAGACACTTACACACACACGCTTACACACACACACACACACGGACGCTTACACACAGACACACACACAGACACAGACACACACAGACACACACAGACACTTACACACACACACAGACACTTACACACACAGACACTTACACACACACACACAGACACTTACACACACACACAGACACTTACAAACACACACACACACACACACAGACACTAACACACACACACACACACGCACACGCACACAGACACACACACACACACACTTAGACACACACAGACACTTACACACACACAAACGCACACACAGACACACACACAGACACTTACACACACAGACACTTACACACAGACACTTACAGACACACAGACACTTACACACGCACACAGACACTTACACACACACACAGACAATTACACACAGACACACACACACAGACTCTTACACACACACACACACACTTAGGCACACACACACGCACTTACACACACACACTTCCACACACACACAGAGACACTTACACACAGACACTTCCACACACACACAGACAATTACACACAGACACACACACACACAGACACACACACACACACACAGACACACACAGACACTTACACACACAGACACACAGACTTACACACAGACACTTATACACACATAGACACTTACAGACAATTTATCACATACACACAGACGCTTGCGCACAGACACTTACACAGACACACAGACACTTATACACAGACACTTCCACACACACACACACAGACACACACACACACAGACACACACCTAAACTTACACACACACACAGACACTTACAGACAGACACTTACACACACGCACACAGACACACACAGACACACACAGACACACAGACACTTACACACCGACACTTACACACATACACAGACACTTACACACACCCACACACTTAGGCACACACACACACTTACACACAGACACAGACACACACACAAACAGACATTTACACACACACTGACACACATACACACACAGACCCTTACACACACACACACAGACAGTTACACACACACACACTGACACTTACACACACACACAGACACTTACACACACAGACTTTCACACAGACACTTACACACACACAGACACTTACAGACACTTAATCACACACACCGAGACTCTTACACACACACAGAGAGACACTTACACACACACACTTACACATACATAGGCACTTACACACGCACAGAGACACTTACACACACACACAAGCTTGGACACACACACACACACACAGACACTTACACACACAGACTTCCACACACACACAGAGACACTTACACACAGACACTTCCACACACACACAGACAATTACACACAGACAGACACACAGAGACACTTAAACACAGACACTTCCACACACACACAGACGCTTACACACAGACACACACACACCCACAGACACACACACACACACAGACATACACAGACACTTACACACACACAGACACTTTCACACACACACACAGACACAGACACACACACAGCGACACTTACACACACACAGACACTTACACACACGCACACAGACACTTACACACACACGCTTACACACACACACAGACAGACACACACACACAGACACACACACACACAGACACACACACACACAGACAGACACTTACACACAGACACTTACACAAAGACACTTACACACACACAGAGACACTTAGACACACACACACTCTTACACACACAAACACACAATTACACACAGACACTTCCACACACACACAGACACTTACACACAGGCACACACACAGAGACACACACACACACAAAAACAGACATTTACACACACACACACTGACACTTACACACACACACAGAGACTTGCACGCACACATTTATACACACACAGGCACTTACACACACACACACAGACACTTGCAGACACACACACTTAAACACAGAGACTTACGCACATATACTGAGACACTTACGCACACTTACACACACACAGAGACACTTACACACAGACAAACACACAGAGACACTTACACACACAGACACTTACACACACACACACAGACAGTTACACACACACACAGACACTTACACACAGACACTTACACACACTTTCACACACACACACACACACACACATACACACATACACTTCCACACACACACACAGACTTTTACACACACACACACACTGACACTTACACACACACAGAGACACATACACACAGAGACAGTTACACACACACACACTGAGACTTACACAGACACTCAGACACTTACAGACACATACTGAGACACTTACACACACTTGCACACACACACAGACACACAGAGACACACACACACAGAAACTTACACACACACACAGACACTTACACACACACACACACACTTACACACACACACACAGGCACTTACGCACACACAGACACTTACACACACACACACAGACACTTACACACACACACTTACACATACATAGGCACTTACACACGCCCAGAGACACTTACACACACACACACGCTTGGAAACACACACACACACGCAGACACTTACACACACACACTTCCCCACACACACAGAGACACTTACACACAGACACTTCCACACACACACAGACAATTACACACAGACACACACACACACACACAGACACACACAGACACTTACACACACAGACACACAGACTTACACACAGACACTTATACACACATAGACACTTACAGACACTTAATCACACAGACACAGACACTTACACACAGACACAGACACACACAGACACTCAGACACACTCAGGCACTTACACACACACACTTACAATTACAGACACAGACACGCAACACACAGACACACACAGACACTTACACACACACAGAGACACTTCCACAGAGACACTTACACACACTTACACACACACACACACACACATACACACATACACTTCCACACACACACACAGACTTTTACACACACACACACACTGACACTTACACACACACACAGACACATACACACACAGAGAGACAGTTACACACATACACACTGAGACTTACACAGACACTCAGATACTTACACACACATACTGAGACACTTACACACACTTGCACACACACACAGACACACAGAGACACACACACACAGAAACTTACACACACACACACACACACAGACACGCACTCACAGACACTTACACACACACACACATACATAGGCACTTACACACGCACAGAGACACTTACACACACACACACGCTTGGACACACACACACACACACAGACACTTACACACACAGACTTCCACACACACACAGAGACACTTTCACACAGACACTTACACACACACACAGACAATTACACACAGACACACACACAGACACTCACACACACACACAGACACTTACACACACGCTTACACACACACACACACACACACACTCACAGACGCTTACACACAGACACACACACACACAGACACAGACACACACAGACACACACAGACACTTACACACACACACAGACACTTACACACACACACAGACACTTACACACACAGACACTTACACACACACACACAGACACTTACACACACACAGACACTTACAAACACACACACACACACACAGACACTAACACACACACACACACACGCACACACACACAGACACACACACACACAAACACACACTCAGACACACACACAGACACATACACACAGACACTTACAGACACACAGACACACACGCACACAGACACTTACACACACACAGAATTACACACAGACACACACACACAGACTCTTACACACACACACACACTTAGGCACACACACACGCACTTACACACACACACTTCCACACACACACAGAGACACTTACACACAGACACTTCCACACACACACAGACAATTACACACAGACACACACACACAGACACACACACACACAGACACACACAGACACTTACACACACAGACACACAGACTTACACACAGACACTTATACACACACAGACACTTACAGACACTTAATCACATACACACAGAAACTTGCGCACAGACACTTACACAGACACACAGACACTTATACACAGACACATCCACACACACACAGACACTTACAGACAGACACAGACACACAGACACTTACACACATACACTTACACACAGACACACAGACAGTTACACACACACACACTGACACTTACACACACACACAGACACTTACACACACACAGACACACTTACACAGAGACACTTACGCACACTTACACACACACACACACACACACAGACATTTACACACACACACACTGACACTTACACACACACACAGGCACATACACACACAGAGAGACTGTTACACACACACACCCTGAGACTTACACAGACACTCAGACACTTACACACACATACTGAGACACTTACACACACTTGCACACACACACAGAAACTTACACACACACACAGACACTTGCACACACACACACAGGCACTTACACACACACACACACAGACACACACACAGAGAAACTTACACACACACACACACACACACAGACACTTACGCACACACAGACACTTACACAGACACTCACAGACACTTACACACACACACTTGCACATACATAGGCACTTACACACGCACAGAGACACTTACACACACACACACACTTGGACACACACACACACACACAGACACTTACACACACACACTTCCTCACACACACACAGACAATTACACACAGACACACACACAGACACTTACACACACACACACACAGACACTTACACACACACGCTTACACACACACACACACACGGACGCTTACACACAGACACACACACAGACACAGACACACACAGACACACACAGACACTTACACACACACACAGACACTTACACACACAGACACTTACACACACACACACAGACACTTACACACACACACAGACACTTACAAACACACACACACACACACACAGACACTAACACACACACACACACACGCACACGCACACAGACACACACACACACACACTTAGACACACACAGACACTTACACACACACAAACGCACACACAGACACACACACAGACACTTACACACACAGACACTTACACACAGACACTTACAGACACACAGACACTTACACACGCACACAGACACTTCCACACACACACAGACAATTACACACAGACACACACACACAGACTCTTACACACACACACACACACTTAGGCACACACACACGCACTTACACACACACACTTCCACACACACACAGAGACACTTACACACAGACACTTCCACACACACACAGACAATTACACACAGACACACACACAGACAGACACACACACACACACACAGACACACACAGACACTTACACACACAGACACACAGACTTACACACAGACACTTATACACACATAGACACTTACAGACACTTTATCACATACACACAGACGCTTGCGCACAGACACTTACACAGACACACAGACACTTATACACAGACACTTCCACACACACACACACAGACACACACACACACAGACACACACCTAAACTTACACACACACACAGACACTTACAGACAGACACTTACTCACACGCACACAGACACACACAGACACACACAGACACACAGACACTTACACACCGACACTTACACACATACACAGACACTTACACACACCCACACACTTAGGCACACACACACACTTACACACAGACACAGACACACACACAAACAGACATTTACACACACACTGACACACATACACACACAGACCCTTACACACACACACACAGACAGTTACACACACACACACTGACACTTACACACACACACAGACACTTACACACACAGACTTTCACACAGACACTTACACACACACAGACACTTACAGACACTTAATCACACACACCGAGACTCTTACACATAGACACACACACACACAGACACACACAGACACTTACACACAGACACTTACACACACACACAGACACTTACACACACACAGAGAGACACTTACACACACACACTTACACATACATAGGCACTTACACACGCACAGAGACACTTACACACACAGACTTCCACACACACACAGAGACACTTACACACAGACACTTCCACACACACACAGACAATTACACACAGACACACAGAGACACTTAAACACAGACACTTCCACACACACACAGACGCTTACACACAGACACACACACACCCACAGACACACACACACACACAGACATACACAGACACTTACACACACACAGACACTTTCACACACACACACAGACACAGACACACACACAGCGACACTTACACACACACAGACACTTACACACACGCACACAGACACTTACACACACACGCTTACACACACACACAGACAGACACACACACACAGACACACACACACACAGACACACACACACACAGACAGACACTTACACACAGACACTTACACAAAGACACTTACACACACACAGAGACACTTAGACACACACACACTCTTACACACACAAACACACAATTACACACAGACACTTCCACACACACACAGACACTTACACACAGACACACACACAGAGACACACACACACACAAAAACAGACATTTACACACACACACACTGACACTTACACACACACAGAGAGACTTGCACGCACACATTTATACACACACAGGCACTTACACACACACACACAGACACTTGCAGACACACACACTTAAACACAGAGACTTACGCACATATACTGAGACACTTACGCACACTTACACACACACAGAGACACTTACACACAGACAAACACACAGAGACACTTACACACACAGACACTTACACACACACACACAGACAGTTACACACACACACAGACACTTACACACAGACACTTACACACACTTACACACACACACACACACACACACATACACACATACACTTCCACACACACACACAGACTTTTACACACACACACACACTGACACTTACACACACACAGAGACACATACACACACAGACAGTTACACACACACACACTGAGACTTACACAGACACTCAGACACTTACAGACACATACTGAGACACTTACACACACTTGCACACACACACAGACACACAGAGACACACACACACAGAAACTTACACACACACACAGACACTTACACACACACACACACACTTACACACACACACACAGGCACTTACGCACACACAGACACTTACACACACACACACAGACACTTACACACACACACTTACACATACATAGGCACTTACACACGCCCAGAGACACTTACACACACACACACGCTTGGACACACACACACACACGCAGACACTTACAAACACAGACTTCCACACACACACAGAGACACTTACACACAGACACTTCCACACACACACACACAGACACTTACACACACACACACACAGACACTTACACACACACGCTTACACACACACACACACACACACACTCACAGACACTTACACACACACACAGACACTTACAAACACACACACACAGACACTAACACACACACACACTTAGACACACACAGACACTTAGACACACACAAACACACACACAGACACTTAGACACACACAAACACACACACAGACACACACACAGACACTTACACACAGACACTTACAGACACACAGACACTTACACACGCACACAGACACTTACACACACACACAGACAATTACACACAGACACACACACACAGACTCTTACACACACACACACGCACTTACACACACACACTTCCACACACACACAGAGACACTTACACACAGACACTTCCACACACACAAAGTCAATTACACACAGACACACACACACAGACACACACACACTCACACAGACACACACAGACACTTACACACACAGACACACAGACTTACACACTGACACTTATACACACATAGACACTTACAGACACTTAATCACATACACACATACACTTGCGCACAGACACTTACGCAGACACACAGACACTTACACACAGACACTTCCACACACACACAGACACACACACACACAGACACACACCTAAACTTACACACACACACAGACACTTACAGACAGACACTTACACACACACAGACACACACAGACACACACAGACACACAGACACTTACACACAGACACAGACACTTACACACACACACACACTTAGGCACACACACACACTTACACACAGACACAGACACACACACAAACAGACATTTACACACACACACACACTTAGACACACACACACGCACTTACACACACACACTTCCACACACACACAGGCAATTACACAGACACACACACACAGAGACACACACACACACACAGACACACACAGACACTTACACACACAGACACACAGACTTACACTCAGACACTTATACACACATAGACACTTACAGACACTTAATCACACACACACAGACACTTGCGCACAGACACTTACACAGACACACAGACACTTATACACAGACACTTCCACACACACACAGACACACACACACACAGACACACACCTAAACTTACACACACACACAGAGACGCTTACACACAGACACTTACACACACATACACAGACACACACAGACACTTACACACACTTACACACACACACACACACACACACACACTCACACACAGACACTTACACACACACACAGACACTTAAACACATACACTTCCACACACACACAGACACTTACACACAGAAACACACACAGAGACACACACACACAGAGACATTTACACACACACACACTGAAACTTACACACACACACAGACACTTACACAGACACACAGAGACAGTTACACACACACATTTACACACACACACAGACACACACAGACACTTACACACACAGACACACAGACTTACACACAGACACTTATACACACATAGACACTTACAGACACTTAATCACACACACACAGACACTTACGCACAGACTCTTACACAGACACACAGACACTTATACACAGACACTTCCACACACACACAGACACACACACACACAGACACACACCTAAACTTACACACACACACAGACACTTACAGACAGACACTTACACACACACACACAGACACACACAGACACTTACACACACACACAGACACTTACACACAGACACTTACACAGACACTTACACACATACACAGACACTTACACGCACACACACACTTAGGCACACACTCACACTTACACACAGACACAGACACACACACAAACAGACATTTACACACACACTGACACACATACACACACAGACACTTAGACACACACACAGACAGTTACACACACAGACTTTCACACAGACACTTATACACACATAGACTCTTACAGACACTTAATCACGCACACCGAGACTCTTACACATAGACACACACACACACAGACACACAACACACTGACACACACAGACACATACACACACACAGAGACACTTACACACAGACACTTACACACACAGAGACACACACAGACACTTACACACACTTACACACACACACACACACACACACACTCACACAGACACAGACACACAGAGACACTTAAACACATACACTTCCAAACACACACAGACACTTACACACAGAAACACACACAGATACACACACACACAGAGACATTTACACACACACACACTGAAACTTACACACACACACAGACACTTACACAGACACACAGAGACAGTTACACACACACACACTGACACTTACACACACACACAGACACTTACACGCACACATTTACACACACACAGACACTAACACACAGACACACACACACAGACACTTACACACACACACAGACACTTACACACACAGACACTTACACACACACACACAGACACTTACACACACACACAGACACTTACAAACACACACACACACACAGACACTAACACACACACACACACACACGCACACACACACAGACACACACACACACAAACACACACACAGACACACACACAGACACATACACACAGACACTTTCAGACACACAGACACACACGCACACAGACACTTACACACACACAGAATTACACACAGACACACACACACAGACTCTTACACACACACACACACTTAGGCACACACACACGCACTTACACACACACACTTCCACACACACACAGAGACACTTACACACAGACACTTCCACACACACACAGACAATTACACACAGACACACACACACAGACACACACACACACAGACACACACAGACACTTACACACACAGACACACAGACTTACACACAGACACTTATACACACACAGACACTTACAGACACTTAATCACATACACACAGAAACTTGCGCACAGACACTTACACAGACACACAGACACTTATACACAGACACATCCACACACACACAGACACTTACAGACAGACACAGACACACAGACACTTACACACATACACTTACACACAGACACACAGACAGTTACACACACACACACTGACACTTACACACACACACAGACACTTACACACACAGACTTTCACACAGACTCTTATACACACATAGACACTTACAGACACTTAATCACACACACCGAGACTCTTACACATAGACACACACACACACAGACACACACAGAAACTTACACACAGACACTTACACACACACAGACACACTTACACAGAGACACTTACGCACACTTACACACACACACACACACACACACACACAGACATTTACACACACACACACTGACACTTACACACACACACAGGCACATACACACACAGAGAGACTGTTACACACACACACCCTGAGACTTACACAGACACTCAGACACTTACACACACATACTGAGACACTTACACACACTTGCACACACACACAGAAACTTACACACACACACAGACACTTGCACACACACACACAGGCACTTACACACACACACGCACAGACACACACACAGAGAAACTTACACACACACACACACACACACAGACACTTACGCACACACAGACACTTACACAGACACACACAGACACTTACACACACACACTTGCACATACATAGGCACTTACACACGCACAGAGACACTTACACACACACACACACTTGGACACACACACACACACAGACACTTACACACACACGCTTACACACACACACACACACGGACGCTTACACACAGACACACACACAGACACAGACACACACAGACACACACAGACACTTACACACACACACAGACACTTACACACACAGACACTTACACACACACACACAGACACTTACACACACACACAGACACTTACAAACACACACACACACACACACAGACACTAACACACACACACACACACGCACACGCACACAGACACACACACACACACACTTAGACACACACAGACACTTACACACACACAAACGCACACACAGACACACACACAGACACTTACACACACAGACACTTACACACAGACACTTACAGACACACAGACACTTACACACGCACACAGACACTTACACACACACACAGACAATTACACACAGACACACACACACAGACTCTTACACACACACACACACACTTAGGCACACACACACGCACTTACACACACACACTTCCACACACACACAGAGACACTTACACACAGACACTTCCACACACACACAGACAATTACACACAGACACACACACACACAGACACACACACACACACACAGACACACACAGACACTTACACACACAGACACACAGACTTACACACAGACACTTATACACACATAGACACTTACAGACAATTTATCACATACACACAGACGCTTGCGCACAGACACTTACACAGACACACAGACACTTATACACAGACACTTCCACACACACACACACAGACACACACACACACAGACACACACCTAAACTTACACACACACACAGACACTTACAGACAGACACTTACACACACGCACACAGACACACACAGACACACACAGACACACAGACACTTACACACCGACACTTACACACATACACAGACACTTACACACACCCACACACTTAGGCACACACACACACTTACACACAGACACAGACACACACACAAACAGACATTTACACACACACTGACACACATACACACACAGACCCTTACACACACACACACAGACAGTTACACACACACACACTGACACTTACACACACACACAGACACTTACACACACAGACTTTCACACAGACACTTACACACACACAGACACTTACAGACACTTAATCACACACACCGAGACTCTTACACACACACAGAGAGACACTTACACACACACACTTACACATACATAGGCACTTACACACGCACAGAGACACTTACACACACACACAAGCTTGGACACACACACACACACACAGACACTTACACACACAGACTTCCACACACACACAGAGACACTTACACACAGACACTTCCACACACACACAGACAATTACACACAGACAGACACACAGAGACACTTAAACACAGACACTTCCACACACACACAGACGCTTACACACAGACACACACACACCCACAGACACACACACACACACAGACATACACAGACACTTACACACACACAGACACTTTCACACACACACACAGACACAGACACACACACAGCGACACTTACACACACACAGACACTTACACACACGCACACAGACACTTACACACACACGCTTACACACACACACAGACAGACACACACACACAGACACACACACACACAGACACACACACACACAGACAGACACTTACACACAGACACTTACACAAAGACACTTACACACACACAGAGACACTTAGACACACACACACTCTTACACACACAAACACACAATTACACACAGACACTTCCACACACACACAGACACTTACACACAGGCACACACACAGAGACACACACACACACAAAAACAGACATTTACACACACACACACTGACACTTACACACACACACAGAGACTTGCACGCACACATTTATACACACACAGGCACTTACACACACACACACAGACACTTGCAGACACACACACTTAAACACAGAGACTTACGCACATATACTGAGACACTTACGCACACTTACACACACACAGAGACACTTACACACAGACAAACACACAGAGACACTTACACACACAGACACTTACACACACACACACAGACAGTTACACACACACACAGACACTTACACACAGACACTTACACACACTTTCACACACACACACACACACACACATACACACATACACTTCCACACACACACACAGACTTTTACACACACACACACACTGACACTTACACACACACAGAGACACATACACACAGAGACAGTTACACACACACACACTGAGACTTACACAGACACTCAGACACTTACAGACACATACTGAGACACTTACACACACTTGCACACACACACAGACACACAGAGACACACACACACAGAAACTTACACACACACACAGACACTTACACACACACACACACACTTACACACACACACACAGGCACTTACGCACACACAGACACTTACACACACACACACAGACACTTACACACACACACTTACACATACATAGGCACTTACACACGCCCAGAGACACTTACACACACACACACGCTTGGAAACACACACACACACGCAGACACTTACACACACACACTTCCCCACACACACAGAGACACTTACACACAGACACTTCCACACACACACAGACAATTACACACAGACACACACACACACACACAGACACACACAGACACTTACACACACAGACACACAGACTTACACACAGACACTTATACACACATAGACACTTACAGACACTTAATCACACAGACACAGACACTTACACACAGACACAGACACACACAGACACTCAGACACACTCAGGCACTTACACACACACACTTACAATTACAGACACAGACACGCAACACACAGACACACACAGACACTTACACACACACAGAGACACTTCCACAGAGACACTTACACACACTTACACACACACACACACACACATACACACATACACTTCCACACACACACACAGACTTTTACACACACACACACACTGACACTTACACACACACACAGACACATACACACACAGAGAGACAGTTACACACATACACACTGAGACTTACACAGACACTCAGATACTTACACACACATACTGAGACACTTACACACACTTGCACACACACACAGACACACAGAGACACACACACACAGAAACTTACACACACACACACACACACAGACACGCACTCACAGACACTTACACACACACACACATACATAGGCACTTACACACGCACAGAGACACTTACACACACACACACGCTTGGACACACACACACACACACAGACACTTACACACACAGACTTCCACACACACACAGAGACACTTTCACACAGACACTTACACACACACACAGACAATTACACACAGACACACACACAGACACTCACACACACACACAGACACTTACACACACGCTTACACACACACACACACACACACACTCACAGACGCTTACACACAGACACACACACACACAGACACAGACACACACAGACACACACAGACACTTACACACACACACAGACACTTACACACACACACAGACACTTACACACACAGACACTTACACACACACACACAGACACTTACACACACACAGACACTTACAAACACACACACACACACACAGACACTAACACACACACACACACACGCACACACACACAGACACACACACACACAAACACACACTCAGACACACACACAGACACATACACACAGACACTTACAGACACACAGACACACACGCACACAGACACTTACACACACACAGAATTACACACAGACACACACACACAGACTCTTACACACACACACACACTTAGGCACACACACACGCACTTACACACACACACTTCCACACACACACAGAGACACTTACACACAGACACTTCCACACACACACAGACAATTACACACAGACACACACACACAGACACACACACACACAGACACACACAGACACTTACACACACAGACACACAGACTTACACACAGACACTTATACACACACAGACACTTACAGACACTTAATCACATACACACAGAAACTTGCGCACAGACACTTACACAGACACACAGACACTTATACACAGACACATCCACACACACACAGACACTTACAGACAGACACAGACACACAGACACTTACACACATACACTTACACACAGACACACAGACAGTTACACACACACACACTGACACTTACACACACACACAGACACTTACACACACACAGACACACTTACACAGAGACACTTACGCACACTTACACACACACACACACACACACAGACATTTACACACACACACACTGACACTTACACACACACACAGGCACATACACACACAGAGAGACTGTTACACACACACACCCTGAGACTTACACAGACACTCAGACACTTACACACACATACTGAGACACTTACACACACTTGCACACACACACAGAAACTTACACACACACACAGACACTTGCACACACACACACAGGCACTTACACACACACACACACAGACACACACACAGAGAAACTTACACACACACACACACACACACAGACACTTACGCACACACAGACACTTACACAGACACTCACAGACACTTACACACACACACTTGCACATACATAGGCACTTACACACGCACAGAGACACTTACACACACACACACACTTGGACACACACACACACACACAGACACTTACACACACACACTTCCTCACACACACACAGACAATTACACACAGACACACACACAGACACTTACACACACACACACACAGACACTTACACACACACGCTTACACACACACACACACACGGACGCTTACACACAGACACACACACAGACACAGACACACACAGACACACACAGACACTTACACACACACACAGACACTTACACACACAGACACTTACACACACACACACAGACACTTACACACACACACAGACACTTACAAACACACACACACACACACACAGACACTAACACACACACACACACACGCACACGCACACAGACACACACACACACACACTTAGACACACACAGACACTTACACACACACAAACGCACACACAGACACACACACAGACACTTACACACACAGACACTTACACACAGACACTTACAGACACACAGACACTTACACACGCACACAGACACTTCCACACACACACAGACAATTACACACAGACACACACACACAGACTCTTACACACACACACACACACTTAGGCACACACACACGCACTTACACACACACACTTCCACACACACACAGAGACACTTACACACAGACACTTCCACACACACACAGACAATTACACACAGACACACACACAGACAGACACACACACACACACACAGACACACACAGACACTTACACACACAGACACACAGACTTACACACAGACACTTATACACACATAGACACTTACAGACACTTTATCACATACACACAGACGCTTGCGCACAGACACTTACACAGACACACAGACACTTATACACAGACACTTCCACACACACACACACAGACACACACACACACAGACACACACCTAAACTTACACACACACACAGACACTTACAGACAGACACTTACTCACACGCACACAGACACACACAGACACACACAGACACACAGACACTTACACACCGACACTTACACACATACACAGACACTTACACACACCCACACACTTAGGCACACACACACACTTACACACAGACACAGACACACACACAAACAGACATTTACACACACACTGACACACATACACACACAGACCCTTACACACACACACACAGACAGTTACACACACACACACTGACACTTACACACACACACAGACACTTACACACACAGACTTTCACACAGACACTTACACACACACAGACACTTACAGACACTTAATCACACACACCGAGACTCTTACACATAGACACACACACACACAGACACACACAGACACTTACACACAGACACTTACACACACACACAGACACTTACACACACACAGAGAGACACTTACACACACACACTTACACATACATAGGCACTTACACACGCACAGAGACACTTACACACACAGACTTCCACACACACACAGAGACACTTACACACAGACACTTCCACACACACACAGACAATTACACACAGACACACAGAGACACTTAAACACAGACACTTCCACACACACACAGACGCTTACACACAGACACACACACACCCACAGACACACACACACACACAGACATACACAGACACTTACACACACACAGACACTTTCACACACACACACAGACACAGACACACACACAGCGACACTTACACACACACAGACACTTACACACACGCACACAGACACTTACACACACACGCTTACACACACACACAGACAGACACACACACACAGACACACACACACACAGACACACACACACACAGACAGACACTTACACACAGACACTTACACAAAGACACTTACACACACACAGAGACACTTAGACACACACACACTCTTACACACACAAACACACAATTACACACAGACACTTCCACACACACACAGACACTTACACACAGACACACACACAGAGACACACACACACACAAAAACAGACATTTACACACACACACACTGACACTTACACACACACAGAGAGACTTGCACGCACACATTTATACACACACAGGCACTTACACACACACACACAGACACTTGCAGACACACACACTTAAACACAGAGACTTACGCACATATACTGAGACACTTACGCACACTTACACACACACAGAGACACTTACACACAGACAAACACACAGAGACACTTACACACACAGACACTTACACACACACACACAGACAGTTACACACACACACAGACACTTACACACAGACACTTACACACACTTACACACACACACACACACACACACATACACACATACACTTCCACACACACACACAGACTTTTACACACACACACACACTGACACTTACACACACACAGAGACACATACACACACAGACAGTTACACACACACACACTGAGACTTACACAGACACTCAGACACTTACAGACACATACTGAGACACTTACACACACTTGCACACACACACAGACACACAGAGACACACACACACAGAAACTTACACACACACACAGACACTTACACACACACACACACACTTACACACACACACACAGGCACTTACGCACACACAGACACTTACACACACACACACAGACACTTACACACACACACTTACACATACATAGGCACTTACACACGCCCAGAGACACTTACACACACACACACGCTTGGACACACACACACACACGCAGACACTTACAAACACAGACTTCCACACACACACAGAGACACTTACACACAGACACTTCCACACACACACACACAGACACTTACACACACACACACACAGACACTTACACACACACGCTTACACACACACACACACACACACACTCACAGACACTTACACACACACACAGACACTTACAAACACACACACACAGACACTAACACACACACACACTTAGACACACACAGACACTTAGACACACACAAACACACACACAGACACTTAGACACACACAAACACACACACAGACACACACACAGACACTTACACACAGACACTTACAGACACACAGACACTTACACACGCACACAGACACTTACACACACACACAGACAATTACACACAGACACACACACACAGACTCTTACACACACACACACGCACTTACACACACACACTTCCACACACACACAGAGACACTTACACACAGACACTTCCACACACACAAAGTCAATTACACACAGACACACACACACAGACACACACACACTCACACAGACACACACAGACACTTACACACACAGACACACAGACTTACACACTGACACTTATACACACATAGACACTTACAGACACTTAATCACATACACACATACACTTGCGCACAGACACTTACGCAGACACACAGACACTTACACACAGACACTTCCACACACACACAGACACACACACACACAGACACACACCTAAACTTACACACACACACAGACACTTACAGACAGACACTTACACACACACAGACACACACAGACACACACAGACACACAGACACTTACACACAGACACAGACACTTACACACACACACACACTTAGGCACACACACACACTTACACACAGACACAGACACACACACAAACAGACATTTACACACACACACACACTTAGACACACACACACGCACTTACACACACACACTTCCACACACACACAGGCAATTACACAGACACACACACACAGAGACACACACACACACACAGACACACACAGACACTTACACACACAGACACACAGACTTACACTCAGACACTTATACACACATAGACACTTACAGACACTTAATCACACACACACAGACACTTGCGCACAGACACTTACACAGACACACAGACACTTATACACAGACACTTCCACACACACACAGACACACACACACACAGACACACACCTAAACTTACACACACACACAGAGACGCTTACACACAGACACTTACACACACATACACAGACACACACAGACACTTACACACACTTACACACACACACACACACACACACACACTCACACACAGACACTTACACACACACACAGACACTTAAACACATACACTTCCACACACACACAGACACTTACACACAGAAACACACACAGAGACACACACACACAGAGACATTTACACACACACACACTGAAACTTACACACACACACAGACACTTACACAGACACACAGAGACAGTTACACACACACATTTACACACACACACAGACACACACAGACACTTACACACACAGACACACAGACTTACACACAGACACTTATACACACATAGACACTTACAGACACTTAATCACACACACACAGACACTTACGCACAGACTCTTACACAGACACACAGACACTTATACACAGACACTTCCACACACACACAGACACACACACACACAGACACACACCTAAACTTACACACACACACAGACACTTACAGACAGACACTTACACACACACACACAGACACACACAGACACTTACACACACACACAGACACTTACACACAGACACTTACACAGACACTTACACACATACACAGACACTTACACGCACACACACACTTAGGCACACACTCACACTTACACACAGACACAGACACACACACAAACAGACATTTACACACACACTGACACACATACACACACAGACACTTAGACACACACACAGACAGTTACACACACAGACTTTCACACAGACACTTATACACACATAGACTCTTACAGACACTTAATCACGCACACCGAGACTCTTACACATAGACACACACACACACAGACACACAACACACTGACACACACAGACACATACACACACACAGAGACACTTACACACAGACACTTACACACACAGAGACACACACAGACACTTACACACACTTACACACACACACACACACACACACACTCACACAGACACAGACACACAGAGACACTTAAACACATACACTTCCAAACACACACAGACACTTACACACAGAAACACACACAGATACACACACACACAGAGACATTTACACACACACACACTGAAACTTACACACACACACAGACACTTACACAGACACACAGAGACAGTTACACACACACACACTGACACTTACACACACACACAGACACTTACACGCACACATTTACACACACACAGACACTAACACACAGACACACACACACAGACACTTACACACACAGACACTTACACACACACAGACACACACACACAGACACACACACACACACTTAGACACACACAGACACTTACACACTGACACACACACAGAGACACACACACACACACAAACATTTACACACACACACACTGACAGTTACACACACACAAACACTCACACGCACACATTTACACACACACAGGCTCTTACACACACACACAGACACTTACACACACACACACACACACTTAGACGCACACGCACACACACAGACACTTACACACAGACACACACAGACACACACTTACACACACACACAGACACTTGCACACACACAGACACTTACACACACACACACACAAACATTTACACACACACACACACTGACAGTTACACACACACACAGACACTTACACACACAAACACACACTTAGAGACACACACACACAGACACTTACAACCCGACACTTACACACAGACACACACACACACACAGAGACACTTACACACACACACACACACTTACACACAGACACACACACAGAGACACTTACACACAGACACTTCCACACACACACAGACACTTCCACACTGACACACACACACACAAACAGACATTTACACACACACTGACACTTACACGCACACACAGACACTTACACACAGACACGGACACACACAGACACACACAGACACTTACACACACATACAGACACTTACACACACACACACACAGAGACACACACACAGAGAAACTTACACACACACACAGACACACAGACACTTACACACACAGACACACAGACTTACACACAGACACTTATACACACATAGACACTTACAGACACTTAATCACACACACACAGACACTTGCGCACAGACACTTACACAGACACACAGACACTTATACACAGACACTTCCCCCCCCCCACACACACACACTCACACAGACACTTACACACACACAGAGACACTTAAACACATACACTTCCAAACACACACAGACACTTACACACAGAAACACACACAGAGACACACACACACAGAGACATTTACACACACACACACTTAAACTTACACACACACTGAGACACTTACACAGACACACAGAGACAGTTACACATACACACACTGACACTTACACAGACACACAGACACTTACACACACACATTTACAGACACACAGACACACACACACAGACACACACACACACACTGACACACACAGACACTTACACACTGACACACACACAGAGACACACACACACACACAAACATTTACACACACACACACTGACAGTTACACACACACACAGACACTCACACGCACACATTTACACACACACAGGCTCTTACACACACACACAGACACTTACACACACACACACACACTTAGACACACACGCACACACACAGACACTTACACACAGACACTTACACACAGACACACACTTACACACACACACAGACACTTGCACACACACAGACACTTACACACACACACACACACAAACATTTACACACACACACACTGACAGTTACACACACACACAGACACTTACACACACAAACACACACTTAGAGACACACACACACAGACACTTACACACCGACACTTACACACAGACACACACACACACACAGAGACACTTACACACAGACACTTCCACACACACACAGACACTTCCACACTGACACACACACACACAAACAGACATTTACACACACACTGACACTTACACACACACACAGACACTTACACACAGACACGGACACACACAGACACAGACAGACACTTTCACACACATACAGACACTTACACACACACACACACAGAGACACACACACAGAGAAACTTACACACACACACAGACACACAGACTTACACACAGACACTTATACACACATAGACACTTACAGACACTTAATCACACACACACAGACACTTGCGCACAGACACTTACACAGACACACAGACACTTATACACAGACACTTCCACACACACACAGACACACACACACATAGACACACACCTAAACTTACACACACACACAGACACTTACAGACAGACACTTACACACACACACACAGACACACACAGACACACACAGACACACAGACACTTATACACAGACACTTCCACACACACACAGACACACACACACACAGACACACACCTAAACTTACACACACACACAGACACTTACACACAGACACTTACACACATACACAGACACTTACACGCACACACTCACTTAGGCACACACACACACTTACACACAGACACAGACACACACACAAACAGACATTTACACACACACCGACACACATACACACACAGACACTTACACACACACACACAGACAGTTACACACATACACACTGACACTTACACACACACACAGACACTTACACACACAGACTTTCACACAGACACTTATACACACATAGACACAGACACTTAATCACACACACCGAGACTCTTACACATAGACACACACACACACAGACACACACAGACACTTACACACACTTACACACACACACACACACACACACTCACACACAGACACTTACACACACACAGAGACACTTAAACACATACACTTCCACACACACAGAGACACTTACACACAGAAACACACACAGAGACACACACACACAGAGACATTTACACACACACACACTGAAACTTACACACACACACAGACATTTACACAGACACACAGAGACAGTTACACACACACATTTACACACACACAGACACACACACACACTCTTTCACACACACACACACTTACACACAGAGACTTACACACACATACTGAGACACTTACACACACTTTCACACACACACACACACACAGACGCACACACACACACTTAGACACACACAGACACTTACACACTGACACACACACAGAGACACACACACACACACACATTTACACACACACACACTGACAGTTACACACACACACAGACACACACACGCACACATTTACACACACACAGGCTCTTACACACACACACAGACACTTACACACACACACACACACACTTAGACACACACGCACACACACAGACACTTACACACAGACACTTACACACAGACACACACTTACACTCACACACAGACACTTACATGTGGGAGTTTGGCTTGTGAGTAACGGACATGGAGTGTTAGAGCAGGTGCACGAACAGGCTACAGTGCAGGCACTAGCAGCCAAGATTAGGCCTCAAGGACGTACTGTCCTTGCAGAGTAGTACAAGAAACTAAGTTACATAAGATAGGGAACTAACAGGCAAGGAGGAGAATATGATAATTAGAGGCTGAAGCATAGGTTAAAAGTTAATGATTGATGTAGAAGTGGTCTAATGAAAACCTAAGAAAAAGATAATAAGATATGCTTAGTCGTGGTGATTTGACAGAAGAATGATATATAAGTAAATGTATCTGCGCAATAAATTGAGTTCTGCCGACCTCATATGAGAGTGCAGTCTCCCTCCGTCGATTCCTACACTTACACACACACAGACACACACACACACACACACAAACATTTACACACACACACACTGACAGTTACACACACACACAGACACTTACACGCGCACATTTACACACACACAGGCACTTACATACACACACACACACACACACACACACAGACACTAACACACACACACTTACACACACACACACACACACACAATTACACACACACACACTGACAGTTACACACACACACAGTCAGTTACACACACACACAGAGTTACACACACACACATTGACACTTACACAGACACACACACACAGAGACTCTTACACACACACACACTTAAACACAGAGACTTACACACACATACTGAGACACTTACACACACTTACACACACACACAGACACTTACACACACAGACACTTGCACACACACACACAGACACTTACACACACACACAGACACTTACAAACACACACACACACACACAGACACTAACACACACACACACGCACACACACACAGTCACACACACACACACTTACACACAGACACTTATACACACACACACACACACACACAAACAGACATTTACACACACACTGACACACATACACACACAGACACTTACACACACACACACAGACACTTACACACACACACACTGACACTTACACACACACACAGACACTTACACACACACAGACTTTCACACAGACACTTATACACACATAGACACTTACAGACACTTAATCACACACACACAGACACTCACACAGACACTTAAACACAGACACTTACACACACAGAGACACTTACACACAGACACTTACACACACACACACAGACACACACAGACACATACAGACACACAGACACACACACACAGAGACACACACAGACACTTACACACACACAGACACTTTCACACACACACACAGACACAGACACACACACAGCGACACTTACACACACACAGACACTTACACACACACACACACAGACACTTACACACACACGCTTACACACACACACAGACAGACACTTACACACAGACACTTACACAAAGACACTTACACACACACAGAGACACTTACACACAGACACTTACACACACACACACAGACACACACAGACACTTACACACACTTACACACACACACACACACACTCACACACAGACACTTACACACATACAGAGACACTTAAACACATACACTTCCACACACACACAGACACTTACACACAGAAACGCACACAGAGACACACACACACAGAGACATTTACACAGACACACAGAGACAGTTACACACACACATTTACACACACACAGACACACACACACAGAGACTCTTTCACACACACACACACACTTACACACAGAGACTTACACACACATACTGAGACACTTACACACACTTACACACACACACACAGACACTTACACACACACACTTACACATACATAGGCACTTACACACGCACAGAGACACACACACACACACACTTGGACACACACACACACACACAGACACTTACACACACACACTTCCACACACACACAGAGACACTTACACACAGATACTTCCACACACACACAGACAATTACACACAGACACACACACACACTTACACACACACGCTTACACACACACACACACACACACACACACACACACACACACAGAGTCGCTTACACACACACACACACACCCAGACACAGACACACACAGACACACACAGACACTTTCACACACACACAGACACTTACACACACACACAGAC
>CM051662.1:39716929-39721929 GCA_028020825.1 Podargus strigoides
ACACAGGCTCTTACACACACACACAGACACTTACACACACACACACGCACTTAGACACACACGCACACACACAGACACTTACACACAGACACACACAGACACAAACTTACACTCACACACAGACACTTACACACACACAGACACAGACACACACACACAAACATTTACACACACACACACTGACAGTTACACACACACACAGACACTTACACACAGACACTTACAGACACACAGACACTTACACACGCACACAGACACTTACACACACACACAGACAATTACACACAGACACACACACACAGACTCTTACACACACACATACACTTAGACACACACACACGCACTTACACACACACACTTCCACACACACACAGAGACACTTACACACAGACACTTCCACACACACACTTTCACACACACACACAGACACACACCTAAACTTACACACACACAGAGACACTTAGAGACAGACACTTACACACACACACACAGACACACACAGACACACACAGACACACAGACACTTACACACAGACTCTTACACACATACACAGACACTTACACACACACACACACTTAGGCACACACACACACACTTTCACACAGACACAGACACACACACAGACATTTACACACACACTGACACACATACACACACAGACACTTACACACACACACAGAGACAGTTACACACACACACAATGACACTTACACACACACACAGACACTTACACACACAGACTTTCACACAGACACTTATACACACATAGACACTTACAGACACTTAATCACACACACCGAGACTCTTACACATAGACACACACACACACAGACACACACAGACACTTACACACAGACACTTACACACACAGAGAGACACTTACACACAGACACTTACACACACACACACAGACACACACAGACACTTACACACAGACACTTACACACACACAGAGACACTTAAACACATACACTTCCATACACACACAGACACTTACACACAGAGACTTACACACACATACTGAGACACTTACACACACTTACACACACTTACACACACACAGACACTTACACACAGACACTTACACACACAGACACTTACACACACACAGACACTTACACACACAGAGACGCTTACAAACACACACTCTCACAGACACTAACACACACACACTTACACACACACACAGACACACACACACACAGACACACACAGACACACACACACACAGATTTACACACAGACACTTACACACACATAGACACTTACAGACACTTAATCACACACACACAGACACTTGTGCACAGACACTTACACAGACACACAGACACTTATACAGACACTTACACACACACACAGACACACACACACACAGACCTAAACTTACACACACACACAGACACTTAAACACACACACACACACACTTAGACACACACGCACACACACAGACACTTACACACAGACACTTACACACAGACACACACTTACACTCACACACAGACACATACACACACACAGACACGCACACACACACACACAAACATTTACACACACACACACTGACAGTTACACACACACACAGACACTTACACGCGCACATTTACACACACACAGGCACTTACATACACACACACTTACACACACAAACACACACTTAGAGACACACACACACAGACACTTACACACAGACACTTACACACAGACACACACTTACACACACAGACACTTACACACACACACACACACTTACACACAGACACACAGACACTTACACACACACACACACAGACACACACACAGAGAAACTTACACACACACACAGACAGACACTTACACACACACAGACACTTACACACACACACACAGACACACACACACACTTACACATACATAGACACTTACACACGCACAGAGACACTTACACACACACACACACTTGGACACACACACACACACACAGACGCTTACACACACACACTTCCACACACACACAGAGACACTTACACACAGACACTTCCACACACACACAGACAATTACACACAGACACACACACAGACACTTACACACACACACACAGACACTTACACACACACTTATACACACACACACACACACACACACACACAGACGCTTACACACAGACACACACACACAGACACAGACACACACAGACCCACACAGACACTTACACACACACACTGACACTTACACACACACAGACACTTACACACACAGACACTTACACACACACACACAGACACTTACACACACACACACACACACGCACACACACACAGACACACACACACACTTAGACACACACAGACACTTACACACACACAAACACACACACAGACACACACACAGACACTTACACACACAGACACACACACACAGACTCTTACACACACACACTTCCACACACACACAGAGACACTTACACACAGACACTTCCACACACACACAGACAATTACACACAGACACACACACACACAGACACACACACACACACAGAAACACACAGACACTTACACAGACTCACACACAGACACACACACAGACACTTATACACACATAGACGCTTACAGACACTTAATCACACACACACAGACACTTGTGCACAGACACTTACACAGACACACAGACACACACACACACAGACACACACCTAAACTTACACACACACACAGACACTTACACACAGACACTTACACACACAGTCACTTACACACACACAGACACTTACACACACACAGACGCTTACAAACACACACACTCACAGACACTAACACACACACACTTACACGCACACACACACAGACACACACACACACTTAGACACACACAGACACTTACACACTGACACACACACAGAGACACATACACACAAACATTTACACACACACACACTGACAGTTACACACACACACAGACACACAAACGCACACATTTACAGACACACAGGCTCTTACACACACACACAGACACTTAAACACACACACACACACACTTAGACACACGCACACACACAGACACTTACACACAGACACTTACACACAGACACACACTTACACTCACACACAGACACATACACACACACAGACACACACACACACACACACAAACATTTACACACACATACACTGACAGTTACACACACACACAGACACTTACACGCGCACATTTACACACACACAGGCACTTACATACACACACACTTACACACGCAAACACACACTTAGAGACACACACACACAGACACTTACACACAGACACACACTTACACACACACACAGACACTTACACACACACACACACACTTACACACAGACACACAGACACTTACACACACACACACACAGACAAACACACAGAGAAACTTACACACACACACACAGACACTTACACACACACACACAGTCACTTACACACACACAGACACTTACACACACACACTTACACAGACACTTACACACACACGCTTACACACACACACAGACACACACACACAGACACACACACACACAGACACACACACACACAGACAGACACTTACACACAGGCACTTACACAAAGACACTTACACACACACAGAGACACTTACACACACACACACTCTTACACATACAAACACACAATTACACACAGACACTTACACACACAGAGACACTTACACACAGACACTTCCACACACACACAGACACACACAGACACACACAGAGAGACACACACACACACAAAAACAGACATTTACACGCACACACACTGACACTTACACACACACACAGACACTTACACACAGACACAGACACACACAGACACTCAGACACTTACACACAGGCACTTACACACACACACTTACAATTACAGACACAGACACGCAACACACAGACACACACAGACACTTACACACACACAGAGACACTTACACAGAGACACTTACACACATTTACACACACACACACACACACATACACACATACACTTCCACACACACACACAGACTTTTACACACACACACACACTGACACTTACACACACACAGACACATACACACACAGACAGTTACACACACACACACTGAGACTTACACAGACACTCAGAGACTTACACACACATACTGAGACACTTACACACACTTGCACACACACACAGACACACAGAGACACACACACACAGAAACTTACGCACACACACACACACATAGACACGCACTCACAGACACTTACACACACACACTTACACATACATAGGCACTTACACACACACAGAGACACTTACACACACACACACGCTTGGACACACACACACACACACAGACACTTACACACACAGACTTCCACACACACACAGACAATTACACACAGACACACACACAGACACTTACACACACACACACACAGACACTTACACACACACGCTTACACACACACACACACACTCACAGACGCTTACACACAGACACACACACACACAGACACAGACACACACAGACACACACAGACACTTACACACACACACAGACACTTACACACACACACAGACACTTACACACACAGACACTTACACACACACACAGACACTTACAAACACACACACACACAGACACTAACACACACACACACGCACACACACACAGACACACACACACACACTTAGACACACACAGACACACACACACAAACACACACACAGACACACACACAGACACATACACACAGACACTTACAGACACACAGACACACACGCACACAGACACTTCCACACACACACAGACAATTACACACAGACATACACACACAGACACACACACACACAGACACACACAGACACTTACACACACAGACACACAGACTTACACACAGACACTTATATACACATAGACACTTACAGACACTTAATCACATACACACAGAAACTTGCGCACAGACACTTACACAGACACACAGACACTTATACACAGACACTTCCACACACACACAGACACTTACACACA
>CM051662.1:39726929-39779429 GCA_028020825.1 Podargus strigoides
TAAACACACACACACACACACTTAGACACACACGCACACACACAGACACTTACACACAGACACTTACACACAGACACACACTTACACTCACACACAGACACATACACACACACAGACACGCACACACACACACACAAACATTTACACACACACACACTGACAGTTACACACACACACAGACACTTACACGCGCACATTTACACACACACAGGCACTTACATACACACACACTTACACACACAAACACACACTTAGAGACACACACACACAGACACTTACACACAGACACTTACACACAGACACACACTTACACACACAGACACTTACACACACACACACACACTTACACACAGACACACAGACACTTACACACACACACACACAGACACACACACAGAGAAACTTACACACACACACAGACAGACACTTACACACACACAGACACTTACACACACACACACAGACACACACACACACTTACACATACATAGACACTTACACACGCACAGAGACACTTACACACACACACACACTTGGACACACACACACACACACAGACGCTTACACACACACACTTCCACACACACACAGAGACACTTACACACAGACACTTCCACACACACACAGACAATTACACACAGACACACACACAGACACTTACACACACACACACAGACACTTACACACACACTTATACACACACACACACACACACACACACACAGACGCTTACACACAGACACACACACACAGACACAGACACACACAGACCCACACAGACACTTACACACACACACTGACACTTACACACACACAGACACTTACACACACAGACACTTACACACACACACACAGACACTTACACACACACACACACACACGCACACACACACAGACACACACACACACTTAGACACACACAGACACTTACACACACACAAACACACACACAGACACACACACAGACACTTACACACACAGACACACACACACAGACTCTTACACACACACACTTCCACACACACACAGAGACACTTACACACAGACACTTCCACACACACACAGACAATTACACACAGACACACACACACACAGACACACACACACACACAGAAACACACAGACACTTACACAGACTCACACACAGACACACACACAGACACTTATACACACATAGACGCTTACAGACACTTAATCACACACACACAGACACTTGTGCACAGACACTTACACAGACACACAGACACACACACACACAGACACACACCTAAACTTACACACACACACAGACACTTACACACAGACACTTACACACACAGTCACTTACACACACACAGACACTTACACACACACAGACGCTTACAAACACACACACTCACAGACACTAACACACACACACTTACACGCACACACACACAGACACACACACACACTTAGACACACACAGACACTTACACACTGACACACACACAGAGACACATACACACAAACATTTACACACACACACACTGACAGTTACACACACACACAGACACACAAACGCACACATTTACAGACACACAGGCTCTTACACACACACACAGACACTTAAACACACACACACACACACTTAGACACACGCACACACACAGACACTTACACACAGACACTTACACACAGACACACACTTACACTCACACACAGACACATACACACACACAGACACACACACACACACACACAAACATTTACACACACATACACTGACAGTTACACACACACACAGACACTTACACGCGCACATTTACACACACACAGGCACTTACATACACACACACTTACACACGCAAACACACACTTAGAGACACACACACACAGACACTTACACACAGACACACACTTACACACACACACAGACACTTACACACACACACACACACTTACACACAGACACACAGACACTTACACACACACACACACAGACAAACACACAGAGAAACTTACACACACACACACAGACACTTACACACACACACACAGTCACTTACACACACACAGACACTTACACACACACACTTACACATACATAGACACTTACACACGCACAGAGACACTTACACACACACACACACTTGGACACACACACACACACACACAGACACTTACACACACACACTTCCACACACACACAGAGACACTTACACACAGACACTTCCACACACACACAGACAATTACACACAGACACACACACAGACACTTACACACACACACACACAGACACTTACACACACACGCTTACACACACACACACACACACACAGGCTTACACACAGACACACACACACAGACACAGACACACACAGACACACACAGACACTTACACACACACACAGACACTTTCACACACACAGACACTTACACACACAGACACGCACACACACACACACAGACACTTACACACACACACAGACACTTACAAACACACACACACACACACACACGCAGACACTAACACACACACACACGCACACACACACAGACACACACACACACTTACACACACACAAACACACACACACACTCACACACATACACTTCCACACACACACAGACACTTACACACGGAAACACACACAGAGACACACACACACAGAGACATTTACACACACACACACTGAAACTTACACGCACACAGACACTTACACACACACACAGACAATTACACACAGACACACACACACAGACCCTTACACACACACACACACTTAGACGCACACACACGCACTTACACACACACACTTCCACACACACACAGAGACACTTACACACAGACACTTCCACACACACACAGACAATTACACACAGACACACACACACACAGACACACACACACACACACAGACACACACAGACACTTACACACACACACACACAGACTTACACACAGACACTTATACACACATAGACACTTACAGACACTTAATCACACACACACAGACACTTGTGCACAGACACTTACACAGACAAACAGACACTTATACACAGACACTTAGACACACACACAGACACACACACACACAGACACACACCTAAACTTACACACACACACAGACACTTAAACACATACACACACACACTTAGACACACACGCACACACACAGACACTTACACACAGACACTTACACACAGACACACACTTACACTAACACACAGACACTTACACACACACACACACACAAACATTTACACACACACACACTGACAGTTACGCACACACACAGACACTTACACGCGCACATTTACACACACACAGGCACTTACATACACACACACTTAAACACACAAACACACACTTAGAGAGACACACACACAGACACTTACACACAGTCACTTACACACACACACACACTTACACACACAGACACTTACACACACACACACACACACTTACACACAGACACACAGACACTTACACACACACACACACAGACACACACACAGAGGAACTTACACACACACACACACACACAGACACTTACACACACACAGACACTTACACACACACACACAGACACACACACACACTTACACATACATCGACACTTACACACGCACAGAGACACTTACACACACACACACACTTGGACACACACACACACACACAGACACTTACAAACACACACTTCCACACACACACAGAGACACTTACACACAGACACTTCCACACACACACAGACGCTTACACACAGACACACACACACAGACACAGACACACACAGACACACACAGACACTTACACACACACACAGACACTTACACACACACAGACACTTACACACACAGACACTTACACACACACACACAGACACAAACACACACACACACACACACAGACACTAACACACACACACACATACACGCACACACACACAGACAGACACACACACACTTAGGCACACACAGACACTTACACACACACAAACACACACACAGACACACACACAGACACTTGCACACACAGACGCTTACACACAGACACTTACACACAGACACTTACACACGCACACAGACAATTACACACAGACACACACACAGACACTTACACACACAGACACTTGCACACACACTTTTACACACACACTCACACACACACACACACACACACAGACGCTTACACACAGACACACACACACAGACACAGACACACACAGACCCACACAGACTCTTACACACACACACAGACACTTACACACACACAGACACTTACACACACAGACACTTACACAGACACACACAGACACTTACACACACACACCGACACTTACAAACACACACACACACACACAGACACTAACACACACACACACACACACACACAGACACTAACACACACACACACACACACGCACACACACACAGACACACACACACACACTTAGACACAGACAGACACTTACACACACACAAACACACACACAGACACACACACAGACACTTACACACACAGACACACACACACAGACTCTTACACACACACACACACTTAGACACACACACACGCACTTACACACACACACTTACACACACACACAGAGACACTTACACACAGACACTTCCACACACACACAGACAATTACACACAGACACACACACAGACACAGACACACACACACACAGAAACACACAGACACTTACACAGACACACACACAGACACACACACAGACACTTATACAGACATAGACACTTACAGACACTTAATCACACACACACAGACACTTGTGCAGACACTTACACACACACACAGACACACACACACACAGACACACACCTAAACTTACACACACACACAGACACTTACACACAGACACTTACACACAGACACTTACACACATACACAGACACACACACAAACAGACATTTACACACACACTGACACACATACACACACAGACACTTACACACACACACACAGACACACACACAGACACTAGCACACACACAGACACTTACACACACACAGACGCTTACAAACACACACACTCACAGGCACTAACACACACACACTTACACACACACACACACACACAGACACACACACATTTAGACACACACAGACACTTACACACTGACACACACACAGAGACACAAACACACAAACATTTACACACACACACTGACAGTTACACACACACAGAGACACTCACACGCACACATTTACACACACACAGGCTCTTACACACACACACAGACACTTACACACACACACAGACACACACACACACAGACACACACCTAAACTTACACACACACACAGACACTTACACACAGACACTTACACACAGACACTTACACACATACACAGACACACACACAAACAGACATTTACACACACACTGACACACATACACACACAGACACTTACACACACACACACAGACAGTTACACACACACACACTGACACTTACACACGCACACAGACACTTACACACACAGACTTTCACACAGACACTTATACACACATAGACACTTACAGACACTTAATCACGCACACCGAGACTCTTACACATAGACACACACACACACAGACACACACAGACACTTGCACACAGACACTTACACACACACAGACACACAACACACTGACACACACAGACACTTACACACACAGAGAGACACTTACACACAGACACTTACACACACAGACACAGACACACACAGACACTTACACACCCTTACACACACACACACACACACACACACACTCACACACATACACTTCCAAAGACACACAGACACTTACACACGGAAACACACACAGAGACACACACACACAGAGACATTTACACGCACACACACTGAAACTTTCACGCACACAGACACTTACACAGACACACAGAGACAGTTACACACACACATTTACACACACACAGACACACACACAGAGAGACTCTTTCACACACACACACACTTATACACAGACACTTACACACACAGACACTAGCACACACACAGACACTTACACACACACAGACGCTTACAAACACACACACTCACAGGCACTAACACACACACACTTACACACACACACACACACACAGACACACACACATTTAGACACACACAGACACTTACACACTGACACACACACAGAGACACAAACACACAAACATTTACACACACACACTGACAGTTACACACACACAGAGACACTCACACGCACACATTTACACACACACAGGCTCTTACACACACACACAGACACTTACACACACACACACGCACTTAGACACACACGCACACACACAGACACTTACACACAGACACTTACACACAGACACACACTTACACTCACACACAGACACTTACACACACACAGACACACACACACACACACACAAACATTTACACACACACACACTGACAGTTACACACACACACAGACACTTACACACAGACACTTACAGACACACAGACACTTACACACGCACACAGACACTTACACACACACACAGACAATTACACACAGACACACACACACAGACTCTTACACACACACACACACTTAGACACACACACACGCACTTACACACACACACTTCCACACACACACAGAGACACTTACACACAGACACTTACACACACACACACAGACACACACAGACACACAGACACTTACACACAGACACTTACACACAGACTCTTACACACATACACAGACACTTACACACACACACATACTTAGGCACACACACACACTTTCACACAGACACAGACACACACACAAACAGACATTTACACACACACTGACACACATACACACACAGACACTTACACACACACACACAGACACTTACACACAAAGACTTTCACACAGACACTTACACACACATAGACACTTACAGACACTTAATCACACACACCGAGACTCTTACACATAGACACACACACACACAGACACACACAGACACTTACACACAGACACATACACACACAGAGAGACACTTACACACAGACACACAGACACACACACACACACTCACACACAGACACTTACACACACACAGAGACACTTAAACACATACACTTCCACACACACACAGACACTTACACACAGAAACACACACAGAGACACACACACACAGAGACATTTACACACACACACACAGAGACATTTACACACACACACACTGAAACTTACACACACACAAAGACACTTACACAGACACACAGAGACAGTTACACACACACATTTACACACACACACACACACTTACACACAGAGACTTACACACACATACTGAGACACTTACACACACTTACACACACCCACAGACACTTACACACAGACACTTACACACACAGACACTTACACACACACAGACACTTACACACACACAGACGCTTACAAACACACACACTCACAGACACTAACACACACACACTTACACACACACACACACACACAGACACACACACACACTTAGACACACACAGACACTTACACACTGACACACACACAGAGACACACACACACACACATTTACACACACACAGGCTCTTACACACACACACACACACTTAGACACACACGCACACACACAGACACATACACAGACACATACACACACACACACACACACACAAACATTTACACACACACACACTGACAGTTACACACACACACAGACACTTACACGCGCACATTTACGCACACACAGGCACTTACATACACACACACATACACACACAAACACACACTTAGAGACACACACACAGACACTTACACACAGACACTTACACACAGACACACACTTACACACACACACAGACACTTACAGACACACACACACACTTACACACAGACACACAGACACTTACACACACACACAGACACACACACAGAGAAACTTACACACACACACACACACACGGACACACACACACACACAGACACACACACACACTTACACATACATAGACACTTACACACGCACAGAGACACTTACATACACACACACACTTGGACACACACACACACACAGAGACACTTCCACACACACACTTCCACACACACACAGAGACACTTACACACAGACACTTCCACACACACACAGACAATTACACACAGACACACACACAGACACTTACACACACACACACACACAGACACTTACACACACAAGCTTACACACACACACACACACACACACAGAGACGCTTACACACAGACATACACACAGAGACACAGACACACACAGACACACACAGACACTTACACACACACACAGACACTTACACACACACAGACACTTACACACACAGACACTTACACACACACACACAGACACTTACACACACATAGACACTTACACACACAGACACTTACACACACACACACAGACTCTTACACACATACACAGACACTTACACACACACACATACTTAGGCACACACACACACTTTCACACAGACACAGACACACACACAAACAGACATTTACACACACACTGACACACATACACACACAGACACTTACACACACACACACAGACACACACACAGACACTTACACACACAGACACACACACACAGACTCTTACACACACACACACACTTAGACACACACACACGCACTTACACACACACACTTCCACACACACACAGAGACACTTACACACAGACACTTCCACACACACACAGACAATTACACACAGACACACACACAGACACAGACACACACACACACAGAAACACACAGACACTTACACAGACACACACACAGACACACACACAGACACTTATACAGACATAGACACTTACAGACACTTAATCACACACACACAGACACTTGTGCAGACACTTACACACACACACAGACACACACACACACAGACACACACCTAAACTTACACACACACACAGACACTTACACACAGACACTTACACACAGACACTTACACACATACACAGACACACACACAAACAGACATTTACACACACACTGACACACATACACACACAGACACTTACACACACACACACAGACAGTTACACACACACACACTGACACTTACACACGCACACAGACACTTACACACACAGACTTTCACACAGACACTTATACACACATAGACACTTACAGACACTTAATCACGCACACCGAGACTCTTACACATAGACACACACACACACAGACACACACAGACACTTGCACACAGACACTTACACACACACAGACACACAACACACTGACACACACAGACACTTACACACACACAGAGACACTTACACACAGACACTTACACACACAGACACAGACACACACAGACACTTACACACCCTTACACACACACACACACACACACACACTCACACACATACACTTCCAAACACACACAGACACTTACACACGGAAACACACACAGAGACACACACACACAGAGACATTTACACGCACACACACTGAAACTTTCACGCACACAGACACTTACACAGACACACAGAGACAGTTACACACACACATTTACACACACACAGACACACACACAGAGAGACTCTTTCACACACACACACACTTATACACAGACACTTACACACACAGACACTAGCACACACACAGACACTTACACACACACAGACGCTTACAAACACACACACTCACAGGCACTAACACACACACACTTACACACACACACACACACACAGACACACACACATTTAGACACACACAGACACTTACACACTGACACACACACAGAGACACAAACACACAAACATTTACACACACACACTGACAGTTACACACACACAGAGACACTCACACGCACACATTTACACACACACAGGCTCTTACACACACACACAGACACTTACACACACACACACGCACTTAGACACACACGCACACACACAGACACTTACACACAGACACTTACACACAGACACACACTTACACTCACACACAGACACTTACACACACACAGACACACACACACACACACAAACATTTACACACACACACACTGACAGTTACACACACACACAGACACTTACACACAGACACTTACAGACACACAGACACTTACACACGCACACAGACACTTACACACACACACAGACAATTACACACAGACACACACACACAGACTCTTACACACACACACACACTTAGACACACACACACGCACTTACACACACACACTTCCACACACACACAGAGACACTTACACACAGACACTTACACACACACACACAGACACACACAGACACACAGACACTTACACACAGACACTTACACACAGACTCTTACACACATACACAGACACTTACACACACACACATACTTAGGCACACACACACACTTTCACACAGACACAGACACACACACAAACAGACATTTACACACACACTGACACACATACACACACAGACACTTACACACACACACACAGACACTTACACACAAAGACTTTCACACAGACACTTACACACACATAGACACTTACAGACACTTAATCACACACACCGAGACTCTTACACATAGACACACACACACACAGACACACACAGACACTTACACACAGACACATACACACACAGAGAGACACTTACACACAGACACACAGACACACACACACACACTCACACACAGACACTTACACACACACAGAGACACTTAAACACATACACTTCCACACACACACAGACACTTACACACAGAAACACACACAGAGACACACACACACAGAGACATTTACACACACACACACAGAGACATTTACACACACACACACTGAAACTTACACACACACAAAGACACTTACACAGACACACAGAGACAGTTACACACACACATTTACACACACACACACACACTTACACACAGAGACTTACACACACATACTGAGACACTTACACACACTTACACACACCCACAGACACTTACACACAGACACTTACACACACAGACACTTACACACACACAGACACTTACAAACACACACACTCACAGACACTAACACACACACACTTACACACACACACACACACACAGACACACACACACACTTAGACACACACAGACACTTACACACTGACACACACACAGAGACACACACACACACACATTTACACACACACAGGCTCTTACACACACACACACACACTTAGACACACACGCACACACACAGACACATACACAGACACATACACACACACACACACACACACAAACATTTACACACACACACACTGACAGTTACACACACACACAGACACTTACACGCGCACATTTACGCACACACAGGCACTTACATACACACACACATACACACACAAACACACACTTAGAGACACACACACAGACACTTACACACAGACACTTACACACAGACACACACTTACACACACACACAGACACTTACAGACACACACACACACTTACACACAGACACACAGACACTTACACACACACACAGACACACACACAGAGAAACTTACACACACACACACACACACGGACACACACACACACACAGACACACACACACACTTACACATACATAGACACTTACACACGCACAGAGACACTTACATACACACACACACTTGGACACACACACACACACAGAGACACTTCCACACACACACTTCCACACACACACAGAGACACTTACACACAGACACTTCCACACACACACAGACAATTACACACAGACACACACACAGACACTTACACACACACACACACACAGACACTTACACACACAAGCTTACACACACACACACACACACACACAGAGACGCTTACACACAGACATACACACAGAGACACAGACACACACAGACACACACAGACACTTACACACACACACAGACACTTACACACACACAGACACTTACACACACAGACACTTACACACACACACACAGACACTTACACACACATAGACACTTACACACACAGACACTTACACACACACACACAGACACTTACACACACAAACAGACACTTACAAACACACACACACACACACAGACACTAACACACACAGAAAACACGCACACACACACAGACAGACACACACACACTTAGACACACACAGACACTTACACACACACAAACACACACACAGACACACACACAGACACTTTCACACACAGACACTTACACACAGACACTTACAGAGAGACAATTACACACACACACAGACAATTACACACAGACACACACACACAGACTCTTACACACACACACACACTTCCACACACACACTTCCACACACACACAGAGACACTTACACACAGACACTTCCACACACACACAGACAATTACACACACACACTTACAATTACAGACACAGACACGCAACACACAGACACACACAGACACAAACACACAGAGACACTTACACAGAGACACTTACACACACTTACACACACACACACACACATACACACATACACTTCCACACACACACACAGACATTTACACACACACACTGACACTTACACACACAGAGAGACAGTTACACACACACACACTGAGACTTACACAGACACTCAGACACTTAAACACACATACTGAGACACTTACACACACTTGGACACACACACAGACACACAGAGACACACACACACAGAAACTTACACACACACTGACACTTACACACACACACACAGGCACTTACATACACACACACACAGAGGAACTTACACACACACACACACACACAGACACTTACGCACACACAGACACACACACACACACAGACACTTACACACACACACTTACACATACATAGGCACTTACACACGCACAGAGACACTTACACACACACACACACTTGGACACACACACACACACAGACACTTCCACACACACACTTCCACACACACACAGAGACACTTACACACAGACACTTCCACACACACACAGACAATTACACACAGACACACACACAGACACAGACACACACAGACACACACAGACACTTACACACACACACAGACACTTACACACACACACAGACACTTACACACGCAGACAGTTGCACACACACACACAGACACTTACACACACACACAGACACAAACACACACACACACACACAGACATTAACACACACACACACACGCACACGCACAGACACACACACAGACACTTACACACACAGACACTCACACACAGACACTTACAGGCAGACACTTACACACGCACACAGACACTTACACACACACACAGACAATTACACACAGACACACACACACAGACTCTTACACACACAGACACACTTAGACACGCACACACGCACTTACACACACACACTTCCACACACACACAGAGACACTTACACACAGACACACACAGACACACACACACACACACACACTTACACACAGACACACAGACACTTACACACACACACACACAGACTTACACACAGACAATTATACACACATAGACACTTACGGACACTTAATCACCCACACACAGACACTTGCGCACAGACACTTACACAGACACACAGACACTTATACACACATAGACACTTACGGACACTTAATCACACACACACAGACACTTGCGCACACACACTTACACACACACACAGACACACACACACACAGACACACACCTAAACTTACACACACACACAGACACTTACAGACAGACACTTACACACACACACACAGACACACACAGACACACAACACACTGACACACACAGACACACACACACACACAGAGACACTTACACACAGACACTTACACACAGACACTTACACACATACATAGACACACACACAAACAGACATTTACACACACACTGACACACATACACACACAGACACTTACACACACACACACACAGACAGTTACACACACACACACTGACACTTACACACACACACAGACACTCACACGCACACATTTACACACACACAGAGACACTTACACAGAGAAACACACACAGAGACACACACACACAGAGACATTTACACACACACACACACGGAAACTTACACACACACACAGACACTTACACAGAGACACAGAGACAGTTACACACACACATTTACACACACACAGACACACACACACAGAGACTCTTTCACACACACACACACACTTACACACAGAAACGTACACACACAGACACTTACACACACACAGGCACTTACACACACACAGACGCTTACAAACACACACACTCACAGACACTAACACACACACACTTAGACACACACACACACAGACACAGACACACACACACACACTTAGACACACACAGACCCTTACACACTGACACACACACAGAGACACACACACAAACATTTACACACACACACACTGACAGTTACACACACACACAGACACTTACACACACACACACACACTTAGACACACACGCACACACACAGACACTTACACACAGACACTTACACACAGACACTTACACACAGACACAGACACTTACACACACACAGACACTTACAAACACGCACTCAGGCACTTCCACACACACACACACAGACACACAAACAGGGACACACACACACACACAAACAGACATTTACACACACACACACTTACACACACACACACACAGACACACACAGAGACTTACACACACACACACAGACACTCACACACACAGACACACAAACACACAGACACACACAGACACACACACACAGACACTTACACACACACACACAGACACTTACACACACACGCTTACACACAGACACACACAGAAACACACAGACGCTTACACACAGACACACACACACACACAGACACAGACACACACAGACACACACAGACACTTACACACACACACAGACACTTACACACACAGACACTTACACACACACAGACACTTACACACACACACAGACACAAACACACACACACACACAGAGACACTAACACACACACACACACACGCACACACACACAGACACACACACGCACACACACACATACACTTACACACACAGAAACACACACACAGACACACACAGACACTTACACACAGACACTTACAGACACACAGACACACACGCACACAGACACTTACACACACACACAATTACACACAGACACACACACACAGACTCCTACACAGACACACACACTTAGACACACACACACGCACTTACACACACACACACACACACACTCACACACAGACACTTACACACACACAGAGACACTTACACACATACACTTCCACACACACACAGACACTTACACACAGAAACACACACAGAGACACACACACACACAGACATTTACACACACACACACTGAAACTTACACACACACACAGACACTTACACAGACACACAGAGACAGTTACACACACACACACTGACACTTACACAGACACACAGACACTTACACACACACATTTACACACACACAGACACTTACACATAGAGACACACACACACACACTTAGACACACACAGACACTTACACACTGACACACACACACTTAGACACACACGCACACACACAGACACTTACACACAGACACTTACACACAGACACAAACTTACACTCACACACAGACACATACACACACACAGACACACACACACACGCAAACACACACATTTACACACACACGCACTGACAGTTACACACACACACAGACACGTACACGCGCACATTTACACACACACAGGCACTTACATACACACACACTTACACACACAAACACACGCTTAGAGACACACACACACACAGACACTTACACACAGACACTTACACACAGACACACACTTACACACACACACAGACACTTACACACACACACACAGACACTTACACACAGACACACAGACACTTACACACACACACATACAGACACACACACAGAGAAACTTACACACACACACACAGACACTTACACACACACAGACACTTACACACACACACACAGACACTTACACACACACACACACAGACACTTACACACACACGCTTACACACACACACACACACACACACACAGACGCTTACGCACAGACACACACACACAGACACAGACACACACAGACACACACAGACACTTACACACACACACAGACACTTACACACACACAGACACACACACACAGACTCTTACACACACACACACACTTAGACACACACACACGCACTTACACACACACACTTCCACACACACACAGAGACACTTACACACAGACACTTCCACACACACACAGACAATTACACACAGACACACACACAGACACACACACACACACACAGAAACACACAGACACTTACACACACACACAGACACAGACACACACACAGACACTTATACACACATAGACACTTACAGACACTTAATCACACACACACAGACACTTGTGCACAGACTCTTACACAGACACACAGACACTTATACTCAGACACTTACACACACTCACAGACACACACACACACAGACACACACCTAAACTTACACACACACACAGACACTTACACACAGACACTTACACACATACACAGACACACACACAAACAGACATTTACACACACACTGACACACATACACACACAGACACTTGCACACACACACACAGACAGTTACACACACACACACTGACACTTACACACACACACAGACACTTACACACACAGACTTTCACACAGACACTTATACACACATAGACACTTACAGACACTTAATCACACACACCGAGACTCTTACACATAGACACACAGACACACAGACACACACACACACTTACACACAGACACTTACACACACACAGACACTTACACACACAGACACACAACACACTGACACACACAGACACTTACACACACACAGAGACACTTACACACAGACACTTAAACACACACACACAGACACACACAGACACTTACACACACTTACACACACACACACACACACACACTCACACACATACACTTCCACACACACACAGACACTTACACACAGAAACACACACAGAGACAGACACACACAGAGACATTTACACACACACACACTGAAACTTACACACACACACAGACACTTACACAGACACACAGAGACAGTTACACACACACATTTACACACACACAGACACACACACACAGAGACTCTTTCACACACACACACACACTTATACACAGACACTTACACACACAGACACTTGCACACACACAGACACTTACACACACACAGACGCTTACAAACACACACACTCACAGGCACTAACACACACACACTTACACACACACACACACACACACACACAGACACACACACACACATTTAGACACACACAGACACTTACACACTGACACACACACAGAGACACACACACACACAAACATTTACACACACACACTGACAGTTACACACACACACAGACACTCACACGCACACATTTACACACACACAGGCTCTTACACACACACACAGACACTTACACACACACACACGCACTTAGACACACACGCACACACACAGACACACACAGACACACACAGACACAAACTTACACTCACACACAGACACTTACACACACACAGACACAGACACACACACACAAACATTTACACACACACACACTGACAGTTACACACACACACAGACACTTACACACAGACCCTTACAGACACACAGACACTTACACACGCACACAGACACTTACACACACACACAGACTCTTACACACACACACACACTTAGACACACACACACGCACTTACACACACACACTTCCACACACACACAGAGACACTTACACACAGACACTTCCACACACACACTTCCACACACACACACAGACACACACCTAAACTTACACACACACAGAGACACTTAGAGACAGACACTTACACACACACACACAGACACACACAGACACACACAGACACACAGACACTTACACACAGACACTTACACACAGACTCTTACACACATACACAGACACTTACACACACACACACACTTAGGCACACACACACACTTTCACACAGACACAGACACACACACAGACATTTACACACACACTGACACACATACACACACAGACACTTACACACACACACACAGACAGTTACACACACACACAATGACACTTACACACACACACAGACACTTACACACACAGACTTTCACACAGACACTTATACACACATAGACACTTACAGACACTTAATCACACACACCGAGACTCTTACACATAGACACACACACACACAGACACACACAGACACTTACACACAGACACTTACACACACACAGAGACACTTAAACACATACACTTCCATACACACACAGACACTTACACACAGAGACTTACACACACATACTGAGACACTTACACACACTTACACACACTTACACACACACAGACACTTACACACAGACACTTACACACACAGACACTTACACACACACAGACACTTACACACACAGAGACGCTTACAAACACACACTCTCACAGACACTAACACACACACACTTACACACACACACAGACACACACACACACAGACACACACAGACACACACACACACAGATTTACACACAGACACTTACACACACATAGACACTTACAGACACTTAATCACACACACACAGACACTTGTGCACAGACACTTACACAGACACACAGACACTTATACAGACACTTACACACACACACAGACACACACACACACAGACCTAAACTTACACACACACACAGACACTTAAACACACACACACACACACTTAGACACACACGCACACACACAGACACTTACACACAGACACTTACACACAGACACACACTTACACTCACACACAGACACATACACACACACAGACACGCACACACACACACACAAACATTTACACACACACACACTGACAGTTACACACACACACAGACACTTACACGCGCACATTTACACACACACAGGCACTTACATACACACACACTTACACACACAAACACACACTTAGAGACACACACACACAGACACTTACACACAGACACTTACACACAGACACACACTTACACACACAGACACTTACACACACACACACACACTTACACACAGACACACAGACACTTACACACACACACACACAGACACACACACAGAGAAACTTACACACACACACAGACAGACACTTACACACACACAGACACTTACACACACACACACAGACACACACACACACTTACACATACATAGACACTTACACACGCACAGAGACACTTACACACACACACACACTTGGACACACACACACACACACAGACGCTTACACACACACACTTCCACACACACACAGAGACACTTACACACAGACACTTCCACACACACACAGACAATTACACACAGACACACACACAGACACTTACACACACACACACAGACACTTACACACACACTTATACACACACACACACACACACACACACACAGACGCTTACACACAGACACACACACACAGACACAGACACACACAGACCCACACAGACACTTACACACACACACTGACACTTACACACACACAGACACTTACACACACAGACACTTACACACACACACACAGACACTTACACACACACACACACACACGCACACACACACAGACACACACACACACTTAGACACACACAGACACTTACACACACACAAACACACACACAGACACACACACAGACACTTACACACACAGACACACACACACAGACTCTTACACACACACACTTCCACACACACACAGAGACACTTACACACAGACACTTCCACACACACACAGACAATTACACACAGACACACACACACACAGACACACACACACACACAGAAACACACAGACACTTACACAGACTCACACACAGACACACACACAGACACTTATACACACATAGACGCTTACAGACACTTAATCACACACACACAGACACTTGTGCACAGACACTTACACAGACACACAGACACACACACACACAGACACACACCTAAACTTACACACACACACAGACACTTACACACAGACACTTACACACACAGTCACTTACACACACACAGACACTTACACACACACAGACGCTTACAAACACACACACTCACAGACACTAACACACACACACTTACACGCACACACACACAGACACACACACACACTTAGACACACACAGACACTTACACACTGACACACACACAGAGACACATACACACAAACATTTACACACACACACACTGACAGTTACACACACACACAGACACACAAACGCACACATTTACAGACACACAGGCTCTTACACACACACACAGACACTTAAACACACACACACACACACTTAGACACACGCACACACACAGACACTTACACACAGACACTTACACACAGACACACACTTACACTCACACACAGACACATACACACACACAGACACACACACACACACACACAAACATTTACACACACATACACTGACAGTTACACACACACACAGACACTTACACGCGCACATTTACACACACACAGGCACTTACATACACACACACTTACACACGCAAACACACACTTAGAGACACACACACACAGACACTTACACACAGACACACACTTACACACACACACAGACACTTACACACACACACACACACTTACACACAGACACACAGACACTTACACACACACACACACAGACAAACACACAGAGAAACTTACACACACACACACAGACACTTACACACACACACACAGTCACTTACACACACACAGACACTTACACACACACACTTACACATACATAGACACTTACACACGCACAGAGACACTTACACACACACACACACTTGGACACACACACACACACACACAGACACTTACACACACACACTTCCACACACACACAGAGACACTTACACACAGACACTTCCACACACACACAGACAATTACACACAGACACACACACAGACACTTACACACACACACACACAGACACTTACACACACACGCTTACACACACACACACACACACACAGGCTTACACACAGACACACACACACAGACACAGACACACACAGACACACACAGACACTTACACACACACACAGACACTTTCACACACACAGACACTTACACACACAGACACGCACACACACACACACAGACACTTACACACACACACAGACACTTACAAACACACACACACACACACACACGCAGACACTAACACACACACACACGCACACACACACAGACACACACACACACTTACACACACACAAACACACACACACACTCACACACATACACTTCCACACACACACAGACACTTACACACGGAAACACACACAGAGACACACACACACAGAGACATTTACACACACACACACTGAAACTTACACGCACACAGACACTTACACACACACACAGACAATTACACACAGACACACACACACAGACCCTTACACACACACACACACTTAGACGCACACACACGCACTTACACACACACACTTCCACACACACACAGAGACACTTACACACAGACACTTCCACACACACACAGACAATTACACACAGACACACACACACACAGACACACACACACACACACAGACACACACAGACACTTACACACACACACACACAGACTTACACACAGACACTTATACACACATAGACACTTACAGACACTTAATCACACACACACAGACACTTGTGCACAGACACTTACACAGACAAACAGACACTTATACACAGACACTTAGACACACACACAGACACACACACACACAGACACACACCTAAACTTACACACACACACAGACACTTAAACACATACACACACACACTTAGACACACACGCACACACACAGACACTTACACACAGACACTTACACACAGACACACACTTACACTAACACACAGACACTTACACACACACACACACACAAACATTTACACACACACACACTGACAGTTACGCACACACACAGACACTTACACGCGCACATTTACACACACACAGGCACTTACATACACACACACTTAAACACACAAACACACACTTAGAGAGACACACACACAGACACTTACACACAGTCACTTACACACACACACACACTTACACACACAGACACTTACACACACACACACACACACTTACACACAGACACACAGACACTTACACACACACACACACAGACACACACACAGAGGAACTTACACACACACACACACACACAGACACTTACACACACACAGACACTTACACACACACACACAGACACACACACACACTTACACATACATCGACACTTACACACGCACAGAGACACTTACACACACACACACACTTGGACACACACACACACACACAGACACTTACAAACACACACTTCCACACACACACAGAGACACTTACACACAGACACTTCCACACACACACAGACGCTTACACACAGACACACACACACAGACACAGACACACACAGACACACACAGACACTTACACACACACACAGACACTTACACACACACAGACACTTACACACACAGACACTTACACACACACACACAGACACAAACACACACACACACACACACAGACACTAACACACACACACACATACACGCACACACACACAGACAGACACACACACACTTAGGCACACACAGACACTTACACACACACAAACACACACACAGACACACACACAGACACTTGCACACACAGACGCTTACACACAGACACTTACACACAGACACTTACACACGCACACAGACAATTACACACAGACACACACACAGACACTTACACACACAGACACTTGCACACACACTTTTACACACACACTCACACACACACACACACACACACAGACGCTTACACACAGACACACACACACAGACACAGACACACACAGACCCACACAGACTCTTACACACACACACAGACACTTACACACACACAGACACTTACACACACAGACACTTACACAGACACACACAGACACTTACACACACACACCGACACTTACAAACACACACACACACACACAGACACTAACACACACACACACACACACACACAGACACTAACACACACACACACACACACGCACACACACACAGACACACACACACACACTTAGACACAGACAGACACTTACACACACACAAACACACACACAGACACACACACAGACACTTACACACACAGACACACACACACAGACTCTTACACACACACACACACTTAGACACACACACACGCACTTACACACACACACTTACACACACACACAGAGACACTTACACACAGACACTTCCACACACACACAGACAATTACACACAGACACACACACAGACACAGACACACACACACACAGAAACACACAGACACTTACACAGACACACACACAGACACACACACAGACACTTATACAGACATAGACACTTACAGACACTTAATCACACACACACAGACACTTGTGCAGACACTTACACACACACACAGACACACACACACACAGACACACACCTAAACTTACACACACACACAGACACTTACACACAGACACTTACACACAGACACTTACACACATACACAGACACACACACAAACAGACATTTACACACACACTGACACACATACACACACAGACACTTACACACACACACACAGACACACACACAGACACTAGCACACACACAGACACTTACACACACACAGACGCTTACAAACACACACACTCACAGGCACTAACACACACACACTTACACACACACACACACACACAGACACACACACATTTAGACACACACAGACACTTACACACTGACACACACACAGAGACACAAACACACAAACATTTACACACACACACTGACAGTTACACACACACAGAGACACTCACACGCACACATTTACACACACACAGGCTCTTACACACACACACAGACACTTACACACACACACAGACACACACACACACAGACACACACCTAAACTTACACACACACACAGACACTTACACACAGACACTTACACACAGACACTTACACACATACACAGACACACACACAAACAGACATTTACACACACACTGACACACATACACACACAGACACTTACACACACACACACAGACAGTTACACACACACACACTGACACTTACACACGCACACAGACACTTACACACACAGACTTTCACACAGACACTTATACACACATAGACACTTACAGACACTTAATCACGCACACCGAGACTCTTACACATAGACACACACACACACAGACACACACAGACACTTGCACACAGACACTTACACACACACAGACACACAACACACTGACACACACAGACACTTACACACACAGAGAGACACTTACACACAGACACTTACACACACAGACACAGACACACACAGACACTTACACACCCTTACACACACACACACACACACACACACACTCACACACATACACTTCCAAAGACACACAGACACTTACACACGGAAACACACACAGAGACACACACACACAGAGACATTTACACGCACACACACTGAAACTTTCACGCACACAGACACTTACACAGACACACAGAGACAGTTACACACACACATTTACACACACACAGACACACACACAGAGAGACTCTTTCACACACACACACACTTATACACAGACACTTACACACACAGACACTAGCACACACACAGACACTTACACACACACAGACGCTTACAAACACACACACTCACAGGCACTAACACACACACACTTACACACACACACACACACACAGACACACACACATTTAGACACACACAGACACTTACACACTGACACACACACAGAGACACAAACACACAAACATTTACACACACACACTGACAGTTACACACACACAGAGACACTCACACGCACACATTTACACACACACAGGCTCTTACACACACACACAGACACTTACACACACACACACGCACTTAGACACACACGCACACACACAGACACTTACACACAGACACTTACACACAGACACACACTTACACTCACACACAGACACTTACACACACACAGACACACACACACACACACACAAACATTTACACACACACACACTGACAGTTACACACACACACAGACACTTACACACAGACACTTACAGACACACAGACACTTACACACGCACACAGACACTTACACACACACACAGACAATTACACACAGACACACACACACAGACTCTTACACACACACACACACTTAGACACACACACACGCACTTACACACACACACTTCCACACACACACAGAGACACTTACACACAGACACTTACACACACACACACAGACACACACAGACACACAGACACTTACACACAGACACTTACACACAGACTCTTACACACATACACAGACACTTACACACACACACATACTTAGGCACACACACACACTTTCACACAGACACAGACACACACACAAACAGACATTTACACACACACTGACACACATACACACACAGACACTTACACACACACACACAGACACTTACACACAAAGACTTTCACACAGACACTTACACACACATAGACACTTACAGACACTTAATCACACACACCGAGACTCTTACACATAGACACACACACACACAGACACACACAGACACTTACACACAGACACATACACACACAGAGAGACACTTACACACAGACACACAGACACACACACACACACTCACACACAGACACTTACACACACACAGAGACACTTAAACACATACACTTCCACACACACACAGACACTTACACACAGAAACACACACAGAGACACACACACACAGAGACATTTACACACACACACACAGAGACATTTACACACACACACACTGAAACTTACACACACACAAAGACACTTACACAGACACACAGAGACAGTTACACACACACATTTACACACACACACACACACTTACACACAGAGACTTACACACACATACTGAGACACTTACACACACTTACACACACCCACAGACACTTACACACAGACACTTACACACACAGACACTTACACACACACAGACACTTACACACACACAGACGCTTACAAACACACACACTCACAGACACTAACACACACACACTTACACACACACACACACACACAGACACACACACACACTTAGACACACACAGACACTTACACACTGACACACACACAGAGACACACACACACACACATTTACACACACACAGGCTCTTACACACACACACACACACTTAGACACACACGCACACACACAGACACATACACAGACACATACACACACACACACACACACACAAACATTTACACACACACACACTGACAGTTACACACACACACAGACACTTACACGCGCACATTTACGCACACACAGGCACTTACATACACACACACATACACACACAAACACACACTTAGAGACACACACACAGACACTTACACACAGACACTTACACACAGACACACACTTACACACACACACAGACACTTACAGACACACACACACACTTACACACAGACACACAGACACTTACACACACACACAGACACACACACAGAGAAACTTACACACACACACACACACACGGACACACACACACACACAGACACACACACACACTTACACATACATAGACACTTACACACGCACAGAGACACTTACATACACACACACACTTGGACACACACACACACACAGAGACACTTCCACACACACACTTCCACACACACACAGAGACACTTACACACAGACACTTCCACACACACACAGACAATTACACACAGACACACACACAGACACTTACACACACACACACACACAGACACTTACACACACAAGCTTACACACACACACACACACACACACAGAGACGCTTACACACAGACATACACACAGAGACACAGACACACACAGACACACACAGACACTTACACACACACACAGACACTTACACACACACAGACACTTACACACACAGACACTTACACACACACACACAGACACTTACACACACATAGACACTTACACACACAGACACTTACACACACACACACAGACTCTTACACACATACACAGACACTTACACACACACACATACTTAGGCACACACACACACTTTCACACAGACACAGACACACACACAAACAGACATTTACACACACACTGACACACATACACACACAGACACTTACACACACACACACAGACACACACACAGACACTTACACACACAGACACACACACACAGACTCTTACACACACACACACACTTAGACACACACACACGCACTTACACACACACACTTCCACACACACACAGAGACACTTACACACAGACACTTCCACACACACACAGACAATTACACACAGACACACACACAGACACAGACACACACACACACAGAAACACACAGACACTTACACAGACACACACACAGACACACACACAGACACTTATACAGACATAGACACTTACAGACACTTAATCACACACACACAGACACTTGTGCAGACACTTACACACACACACAGACACACACACACACAGACACACACCTAAACTTACACACACACACAGACACTTACACACAGACACTTACACACAGACACTTACACACATACACAGACACACACACAAACAGACATTTACACACACACTGACACACATACACACACAGACACTTACACACACACACACAGACAGTTACACACACACACACTGACACTTACACACGCACACAGACACTTACACACACAGACTTTCACACAGACACTTATACACACATAGACACTTACAGACACTTAATCACGCACACCGAGACTCTTACACATAGACACACACACACACAGACACACACAGACACTTGCACACAGACACTTACACACACACAGACACACAACACACTGACACACACAGACACTTACACACACACAGAGACACTTACACACAGACACTTACACACACAGACACAGACACACACAGACACTTACACACCCTTACACACACACACACACACACACACACTCACACACATACACTTCCAAACACACACAGACACTTACACACGGAAACACACACAGAGACACACACACACAGAGACATTTACACGCACACACACTGAAACTTTCACGCACACAGACACTTACACAGACACACAGAGACAGTTACACACACACATTTACACACACACAGACACACACACAGAGAGACTCTTTCACACACACACACACTTATACACAGACACTTACACACACAGACACTAGCACACACACAGACACTTACACACACACAGACGCTTACAAACACACACACTCACAGGCACTAACACACACACACTTACACACACACACACACACACAGACACACACACATTTAGACACACACAGACACTTACACACTGACACACACACAGAGACACAAACACACAAACATTTACACACACACACTGACAGTTACACACACACAGAGACACTCACACGCACACATTTACACACACACAGGCTCTTACACACACACACAGACACTTACACACACACACACGCACTTAGACACACACGCACACACACAGACACTTACACACAGACACTTACACACAGACACACACTTACACTCACACACAGACACTTACACACACACAGACACACACACACACACACAAACATTTACACACACACACACTGACAGTTACACACACACACAGACACTTACACACAGACACTTACAGACACACAGACACTTACACACGCACACAGACACTTACACACACACACAGACAATTACACACAGACACACACACACAGACTCTTACACACACACACACACTTAGACACACACACACGCACTTACACACACACACTTCCACACACACACAGAGACACTTACACACAGACACTTACACACACACACACAGACACACACAGACACACAGACACTTACACACAGACACTTACACACAGACTCTTACACACATACACAGACACTTACACACACACACATACTTAGGCACACACACACACTTTCACACAGACACAGACACACACACAAACAGACATTTACACACACACTGACACACATACACACACAGACACTTACACACACACACACAGACACTTACACACAAAGACTTTCACACAGACACTTACACACACATAGACACTTACAGACACTTAATCACACACACCGAGACTCTTACACATAGACACACACACACACAGACACACACAGACACTTACACACAGACACATACACACACAGAGAGACACTTACACACAGACACACAGACACACACACACACACTCACACACAGACACTTACACACACACAGAGACACTTAAACACATACACTTCCACACACACACAGACACTTACACACAGAAACACACACAGAGACACACACACACAGAGACATTTACACACACACACACAGAGACATTTACACACACACACACTGAAACTTACACACACACAAAGACACTTACACAGACACACAGAGACAGTTACACACACACATTTACACACACACACACACACTTACACACAGAGACTTACACACACATACTGAGACACTTACACACACTTACACACACCCACAGACACTTACACACAGACACTTACACACACAGACACTTACACACACACAGACACTTACAAACACACACACTCACAGACACTAACACACACACACTTACACACACACACACACACACAGACACACACACACACTTAGACACACACAGACACTTACACACTGACACACACACAGAGACACACACACACACACATTTACACACACACAGGCTCTTACACACACACACACACACTTAGACACACACGCACACACACAGACACATACACAGACACATACACACACACACACACACACACAAACATTTACACACACACACACTGACAGTTACACACACACACAGACACTTACACGCGCACATTTACGCACACACAGGCACTTACATACACACACACATACACACACAAACACACACTTAGAGACACACACACAGACACTTACACACAGACACTTACACACAGACACACACTTACACACACACACAGACACTTACAGACACACACACACACTTACACACAGACACACAGACACTTACACACACACACAGACACACACACAGAGAAACTTACACACACACACACACACACGGACACACACACACACACAGACACACACACACACTTACACATACATAGACACTTACACACGCACAGAGACACTTACATACACACACACACTTGGACACACACACACACACAGAGACACTTCCACACACACACTTCCACACACACACAGAGACACTTACACACAGACACTTCCACACACACACAGACAATTACACACAGACACACACACAGACACTTACACACACACACACACACAGACACTTACACACACAAGCTTACACACACACACACACACACACACAGAGACGCTTACACACAGACATACACACAGAGACACAGACACACACAGACACACACAGACACTTACACACACACACAGACACTTACACACACACAGACACTTACACACACAGACACTTACACACACACACACAGACACTTACACACACATAGACACTTACACACACAGACACTTACACACACACACACAGACACTTACACACACAAACAGACACTTACAAACACACACACACACACACAGACACTAACACACACAGAAAACACGCACACACACACAGACAGACACACACACACTTAGACACACACAGACACTTACACACACACAAACACACACACAGACACACACACAGACACTTTCACACACAGACACTTACACACAGACACTTACAGAGAGACAATTACACACACACACAGACAATTACACACAGACACACACACACAGACTCTTACACACACACACACACTTCCACACACACACTTCCACACACACACAGAGACACTTACACACAGACACTTCCACACACACACAGACAATTACACACACACACTTACAATTACAGACACAGACACGCAACACACAGACACACACAGACACAAACACACAGAGACACTTACACAGAGACACTTACACACACTTACACACACACACACACACATACACACATACACTTCCACACACACACACAGACATTTACACACACACACTGACACTTACACACACAGAGAGACAGTTACACACACACACACTGAGACTTACACAGACACTCAGACACTTAAACACACATACTGAGACACTTACACACACTTGGACACACACACAGACACACAGAGACACACACACACAGAAACTTACACACACACTGACACTTACACACACACACACAGGCACTTACATACACACACACACAGAGGAACTTACACACACACACACACACACAGACACTTACGCACACACAGACACACACACACACACAGACACTTACACACACACACTTACACATACATAGGCACTTACACACGCACAGAGACACTTACACACACACACACACTTGGACACACACACACACACAGACACTTCCACACACACACTTCCACACACACACAGAGACACTTACACACAGACACTTCCACACACACACAGACAATTACACACAGACACACACACAGACACAGACACACACAGACACACACAGACACTTACACACACACACAGACACTTACACACACACACAGACACTTACACACGCAGACAGTTGCACACACACACACAGACACTTACACACACACACAGACACAAACACACACACACACACACAGACATTAACACACACACACACACGCACACGCACAGACACACACACAGACACTTACACACACAGACACTCACACACAGACACTTACAGGCAGACACTTACACACGCACACAGACACTTACACACACACACAGACAATTACACACAGACACACACACACAGACTCTTACACACACAGACACACTTAGACACGCACACACGCACTTACACACACACACTTCCACACACACACAGAGACACTTACACACAGACACACACAGACACACACACACACACACACACTTACACACAGACACACAGACACTTACACACACACACACACAGACTTACACACAGACAATTATACACACATAGACACTTACGGACACTTAATCACCCACACACAGACACTTGCGCACAGACACTTACACAGACACACAGACACTTATACACACATAGACACTTACGGACACTTAATCACACACACACAGACACTTGCGCACACACACTTACACACACACACAGACACACACACACACAGACACACACCTAAACTTACACACACACACAGACACTTACAGACAGACACTTACACACACACACACAGACACACACAGACACACAACACACTGACACACACAGACACACACACACACACAGAGACACTTACACACAGACACTTACACACAGACACTTACACACATACATAGACACACACACAAACAGACATTTACACACACACTGACACACATACACACACAGACACTTACACACACACACACACAGACAGTTACACACACACACACTGACACTTACACACACACACAGACACTCACACGCACACATTTACACACACACAGAGACACTTACACAGAGAAACACACACAGAGACACACACACACAGAGACATTTACACACACACACACACGGAAACTTACACACACACACAGACACTTACACAGAGACACAGAGACAGTTACACACACACATTTACACACACACAGACACACACACACAGAGACTCTTTCACACACACACACACACTTACACACAGAAACGTACACACACAGACACTTACACACACACAGGCACTTACACACACACAGACGCTTACAAACACACACACTCACAGACACTAACACACACACACTTAGACACACACACACACAGACACAGACACACACACACACACTTAGACACACACAGACCCTTACACACTGACACACACACAGAGACACACACACAAACATTTACACACACACACACTGACAGTTACACACACACACAGACACTTACACACACACACACACACTTAGACACACACGCACACACACAGACACTTACACACAGACACTTACACACAGACACTTACACACAGACACAGACACTTACACACACACAGACACTTACAAACACGCACTCAGGCACTTCCACACACACACACACAGACACACAAACAGGGACACACACACACACACAAACAGACATTTACACACACACACACTTACACACACACACACACAGACACACACAGAGACTTACACACACACACACAGACACTCACACACACAGACACACAAACACACAGACACACACAGACACACACACACAGACACTTACACACACACACACAGACACTTACACACACACGCTTACACACAGACACACACAGAAACACACAGACGCTTACACACAGACACACACACACACACAGACACAGACACACACAGACACACACAGACACTTACACACACACACAGACACTTACACACACAGACACTTACACACACACAGACACTTACACACACACACAGACACAAACACACACACACACACAGAGACACTAACACACACACACACACACGCACACACACACAGACACACACACGCACACACACACATACACTTACACACACAGAAACACACACACAGACACACACAGACACTTACACACAGACACTTACAGACACACAGACACACACGCACACAGACACTTACACACACACACAATTACACACAGACACACACACACAGACTCCTACACAGACACACACACTTAGACACACACACACGCACTTACACACACACACACACACACACTCACACACAGACACTTACACACACACAGAGACACTTACACACATACACTTCCACACACACACAGACACTTACACACAGAAACACACACAGAGACACACACACACACAGACATTTACACACACACACACTGAAACTTACACACACACACAGACACTTACACAGACACACAGAGACAGTTACACACACACACACTGACACTTACACAGACACACAGACACTTACACACACACATTTACACACACACAGACACTTACACATAGAGACACACACACACACACTTAGACACACACAGACACTTACACACTGACACACACACACTTAGACACACACGCACACACACAGACACTTACACACAGACACTTACACACAGACACAAACTTACACTCACACACAGACACATACACACACACAGACACACACACACACGCAAACACACACATTTACACACACACGCACTGACAGTTACACACACACACAGACACGTACACGCGCACATTTACACACACACAGGCACTTACATACACACACACTTACACACACAAACACACGCTTAGAGACACACACACACACAGACACTTACACACAGACACTTACACACAGACACACACTTACACACACACACAGACACTTACACACACACACACAGACACTTACACACAGACACACAGACACTTACACACACACACATACAGACACACACACAGAGAAACTTACACACACACACACAGACACTTACACACACACAGACACTTACACACACACACACAGACACTTACACACACACACACACAGACACTTACACACACACGCTTACACACACACACACACACACACACACAGACGCTTACGCACAGACACACACACACAGACACAGACACACACAGACACACACAGACACTTACACACACACACAGACACTTACACACACACAGACACACACACACAGACTCTTACACACACACACACACTTAGACACACACACACGCACTTACACACACACACTTCCACACACACACAGAGACACTTACACACAGACACTTCCACACACACACAGACAATTACACACAGACACACACACAGACACACACACACACACACAGAAACACACAGACACTTACACACACACACAGACACAGACACACACACAGACACTTATACACACATAGACACTTACAGACACTTAATCACACACACACAGACACTTGTGCACAGACTCTTACACAGACACACAGACACTTATACTCAGACACTTACACACACTCACAGACACACACACACACAGACACACACCTAAACTTACACACACACACAGACACTTACACACAGACACTTACACACATACACAGACACACACACAAACAGACATTTACACACACACTGACACACATACACACACAGACACTTGCACACACACACACAGACAGTTACACACACACACACTGACACTTACACACACACACAGACACTTACACACACAGACTTTCACACAGACACTTATACACACATAGACACTTACAGACACTTAATCACACACACCGAGACTCTTACACATAGACACACAGACACACAGACACACACACACACTTACACACAGACACTTACACACACACAGACACTTACACACACAGACACACAACACACTGACACACACAGACACTTACACACACACAGAGACACTTACACACAGACACTTAAACACACACACACAGACACACACAGACACTTACACACACTTACACACACACACACACACACACACTCACACACATACACTTCCACACACACACAGACACTTACACACAGAAACACACACAGAGACAGACACACACAGAGACATTTACACACACACACACTGAAACTTACACACACACACAGACACTTACACAGACACACAGAGACAGTTACACACACACATTTACACACACACAGACACACACACACAGAGACTCTTTCACACACACACACACACTTATACACAGACACTTACACACACAGACACTTGCACACACACAGACACTTACACACACACAGACGCTTACAAACACACACACTCACAGGCACTAACACACACACACTTACACACACACACACACACACACACACAGACACACACACACACATTTAGACACACACAGACACTTACACACTGACACACACACAGAGACACACACACACACAAACATTTACACACACACACTGACAGTTACACACACACACAGACACTCACACGCACACATTTACACACACACAGGCTCTTACACACACACACAGACACTTACACACACACACACGCACTTAGACACACACGCACACACACAGACACACACAGACACACACAGACACAAACTTACACTCACACACAGACACTTACACACACACAGACACAGACACACACACACAAACATTTACACACACACACACTGACAGTTACACACACACACAGACACTTACACACAGACCCTTACAGACACACAGACACTTACACACGCACACAGACACTTACACACACACACAGACTCTTACACACACACACACACTTAGACACACACACACGCACTTACACACACACACTTCCACACACACACAGAGACACTTACACACAGACACTTCCACACACACACTTCCACACACACACACAGACACACACCTAAACTTACACACACACAGAGACACTTAGAGACAGACACTTACACACACACACACAGACACACACAGACACACACAGACACACAGACACTTACACACAGACACTTACACACAGACTCTTACACACATACACAGACACTTACACACACACACACACTTAGGCACACACACACACTTTCACACAGACACAGACACACACACAGACATTTACACACACACTGACACACATACACACACAGACACTTACACACACACACACAGACAGTTACACACACACACAATGACACTTACACACACACACAGACACTTACACACACAGACTTTCACACAGACACTTATACACACATAGACACTTACAGACACTTAATCACACACACCGAGACTCTTACACATAGACACACACACACACAGACACACACAGACACTTACACACAGACACTTACACACACACAGAGACACTTAAACACATACACTTCCACACACACACAGACACTTACACACAGAGACTTACACACACATACTGAGACACTTACACACACTTACACACACTTACACACACACAGACACTTACACACAGACACTTACACACACAGACACTTACACACACACAGACACTTACACACACACAGACGCTTACAAACACACACACTCACAGACACTAACACACACACACTTACACACACACAGAGACACACACACACACTTAGACACACACAGACACTTACACACTGACACACACACAGAGACACACACACACACAAAGATTTACACACACACACACTGAGAGTTACACACACACACAGACACACACACGCACACATTTGCACACACACAGGCTCTTACACACACACACACACACTTAGACACACACGCACACACACAGACACTTACACACAGACACTTACACACAGACACACACTTACACTCACACACAGACACATACACAGACACATACACACACACACACACACACAAACATTTACACACACACACACTGACAGTTACACACACACACAGACACTTACACGCGCACATTTACACACACACAGGCACTTACATACACACGCACTTACACACACAAACACACACTTAGAGACACACACACTCAGACACTTACACACAGACACTTACACACAGACACACACTTACACACACACACAGACACTTACACACACACACACACACACTTACACACAGATACACAGACACTTACACACACACATACACAGACACACGCACAGAGACACTTACACACACACACACACTTGGACACACACACACACACACAGACACTTACACACACACACTTCCACACACACACAGAGACACGTACACACAGACACTTCCACACACACACAGACAATTACACACAGACACACACACAGACACTTACACACACACACACACAGACACTTACACACACACGCTTACACACACACACACGCACACACACACACAGACGCTTACACACAGACACACACACACAGACACAGACACACAGACACACACAGACACTTACACACACACACAGACACTTACACACACACAGACACTTACACACACATACACTTACACACACACACACAGACACTTACACACACACACAGACACTTACAAACACACACACACACACAGAGACACTAACACACACTTAGACACACACAGACACTTACACACACACAAACACACACACAGACACACACACAGACACATACACACACAGACACTTACACACAGACACTTACAGACAGACAATTACACACGCACACAGACAATTACACACAGACACACACACAGACTCTTACACACACACACACACTTAGACACACACACACGCACTTACACACACACACTTCCACACACACACACAGACACTTACACACAGACACTTCCACACACACACAGACAATTACACACAGACACACACACACACAGACACACACACACACACACAGACACACACAGAATCTTACACGCACACACACACACACAGACTTACACACAGACAATTATACACACATAGACACTTACGGACACTTAATCACACACACACAGACACTTGCGCACAGACACTTACACAGACACCCAGACACTTATACACAGACACTTACACACACACACAGACACACACACACACAGACACACACACACACAGACACACACCTAAACTTACACACACACACAGACACTTAAACACACACACACACACACTTAAACACACACGCACACACACACTTAGACACACACGCACACACACAGACACTTACACACAGACACTTACACACAGACACACACTTACACTCACACACAGACACATACACACACACAGACACAGACACACACACACACACAAACATTTACACACACACACACTGACAGTTACACACACACACAGACACTTACACGCGCACATTTACACACACACAGGCACTTACATACACACGCACTTACACACACAAACACACACTTAGAGACACACACACTCAGACACTTACACACAGACACTTACACACAGACACACACTTACACACACACACAGACACTTACACACACACACACACACACTTACACACAGATACACAGACACTTACACACACACACAGACAATTACACACAGACACACACACACACAGACACACACACACACACACAGACACACACAGAATCTTACACGCACACACACACACACAGACTTACACACAGACAATTATACACACATAGACACTTACGGACACTTAATCACACACACACAGACACTTGCGCACAGACACTTACACAGACACCCAGACACTTATACACAGACACTTACACACACACACAGACACACACACACACAGACACACACACACACAGACACACACCTAAACTTACACACACACACAGACACTTAAACACACACACACACACACTTAAACACACACGCACACACACACTTAGACACACACGCACACACACAGACACTTACACACAGACACTTACACACAGACACACACTTACACTCACACACAGACACATACACACACACAGACACAGACACACACACACACACAAACATTTACACACACACACACTGACAGTTACACACACACAAAGACACTTACACGCGCACATTTACACACACACAGGCACTTACATACACACACACTTACACACACAAACACACACTTAGAGACACACACACAGACACTTACACACAGACACTTACACACAGACACACACTTACACACACACACAGACACTTACACACACACACACACACTTACACACAGACACACAGACACTTACACACACACACACACAGACACACACACAGAGAAACTTACACACACACACACAGACACTTACACACACACAGACACTTACACACACACACACAGACACTTACACACACACACTTACACATACATAGACACTTATACACGCACAGAGACACTTACACACACACACACGCACACTTGGACACACACACACACACAGAGACACTTACACACACACACTTCCACACACACACAGAGACACTTACACACAGACACTTCCACACACACACAGAGAATTACACACAGACACACACACAGACACTCACACACACAGACACACACAGACACTTACACACACACACTTACACACACACACACACACACAGACACAGACGATTACCCACAGACACACACACACACAGACACAGACACACACAGACACTTACACACACACACACAGACACTTACACACACAAACAGACACTTACAAACACACACACACACACACACAGACACTAACACACACACACACACAGACTTACACACTGACACTTATACACACATAGACACTTACAGACACTTAATCACACACAGACAGACACTTGTGCACAGACACTTACACAGACACACAGACACTTATACACACTTACACACACACACAGACACACACACACACAGATATACACCTAAACTTATACACACACACAGACACTTAAACACACACACACACAGACTTAGACACACACGCACACACACAGACACTTACACACAGACACTCACACACAGACACATACACACACACAGACACACACACACACACACACAAACATTTACACACACACACACTGACAGTTACACACACACACAGACACACGCGCACATTTACACACACACAGGCACTTACATACACACACACTTACACACACAAACACACACTTAGAGACACACACACACAGACACTTACACACAGACACTTACACACAGACACACACACACACACACAGACACTTACACACACACACACACACTTACACACAGACACACAGACACTTACACACACACACACACAGACACACACACAGAGAAACTTACACACACACACACACAGAGACACTTACACACACACAGACACTTACACACACACACACAGACACTTACACACACACACGTACACATAGATAGACACTTACACACGCACAGAGACACTTACACACACACACACACTTAGACACACACACACACACACAGACACTTACACACACTTCCACACACACACAGAGACACTTACACACAGACACTTCCACAAACACACAGACAATTACACACAGACACACACACAGACACTTACACACACACACACACAGACACTTACACACGCACGCTTACACACACACACACACACACACACAGACACACACACACAGACACAGACACACACAGACACACACAGACACTTACACACACACACAGACACTTACACACACAGACACTTACACACACACACTCAGACACTTACACACACACACAGACACTTACAAACACACACGCACACACACACAGACACACACACACACACTTAGACACACACAGACACTTACACACACACAAACACACACACAGACACACACACAGACACTTACACACACAGACGCACACACACAGACTCTTACACACACACACACACTTAGACATACACACACGCACTTACACACACACACTTCCACACACACACAGAGACACTTACACACAGACACTTCCACACACACACAGACAATTACACACAGACACACACACACACACACAGACACACACAGACACACACACACACACACAGATTTACACAAAGACACTTATACACACATAGACACTTACAGACACTTAATCACACACACACAGACACTTGTGCACAGACACTTACACAGACACACAGACACTTATACACAGACACTTACACACAGACACAGACACACACACACACAGACCTAAACTTACACACACACACAGACACTTAAACACACACACACACACACTTAGACACACACGCACACACACAGACACGTACACACAGACACTTACACACAGACACACACTTACACTCACACACAGACACATACACACACACAGACACACAAACACACACACACAAACATTTACACACACACACACTGACAGTTACACACACACACAGACACTTACACGCGCACATTTACAGACACACAGGCACTTACATACACACACACTTACACACACAAACACACACTTAGAGACACACACACACAGACACTTACACACAGACACTTACACACAGACACACACTTACACACACAGACACTTACACACACACACACACACTTACACACAGACACACAGACACTTACACACACACACAGACACACACACAGAGAAACTTACACACACACACACACAGACAGACACTTACACACACACAGACACTTACACACACACACACAGACACACACACACACACAGACACACACACACACTTACATATACATAGACACTTACACACGCACAGAGACACTTACACACACACACACACTTGGACACACACACACACACACAGACGCTTACACACACACACTTCCACACACACACAGAGACACTTACACACAGACACTTCCACACACACACAGACAATTACACACAGACACACACACAGACACTTACACACACACACACAGACACTTATACACACACTTATACACACACACACACACACACACACACACACACACACACACACACACAGACGCTTACACACAGACACACACACACAGACACAGACACACACAGACCCACACAGACACTTACACACACACACTGACACTTACACACACACAGACACTTACACACACAGACACTTACACACAGACAGACAGACACTTACACACACACACCGACACTTACAAACACACACACACACACACACAGACACTAACACACACACACACACACACGCACACACACACAGACACACACACACACTTAGACACACACAGACACTTACACACACACAAACACACACACAGACACACACACAGACACTTACACACACAGACACACACACACAGACTCTTACACACACACACACACTTAGACACACACACACGCACTTACACACACACACTTCCACACACACACAGAGACACTTACACACAGACACTTCCACACACACACAGACACACACACTCACACAGAAACACACAGACACTTACACAGACACACACACAGACACACACACAGACACTTATACACACATAGACACTTACAGACACTTAATCACACACACACAGGCACTTGTGCACAGACACTTACACAGACACACAGACACACACACACACAGACACACACCTAAACTTACACACACACACAGACACTTACACACAGACACTTACACACACAGTCACTTACACACACACAGACTCTTACACACACACAGACGCTTACAAACACACACACTCACAGACACCAACACACACACACTTACACACACATAGGCACTTACACACAGACACTTACACACAGACACACACTTACACTCACACACAGACACATACACAGACACATACACACACACACACACACACAAACATTTACACACACACACACTGACAGTTACACACACACACAGACACTTACACGCGCACATTTACACACACACAGGCACTTACATACACACGCACTTACACACAGATACACAGACACTTACACACACACATACACAGACACACGCACAGAGAAACTTACACACACACACACATACACAGACACTTACACAGACACAGACACTTACACACACACAGACACTAACACACACACACTTACACATAGATAGACACTTACACACGCACAGAGACACTTACACACACACACACACACTTGGACACACACACACACACAGAGACACTTACACACACACACTTCCACACACACACAGAGACACTTACACACAGACACTTCCACACACACACAGAGAATTACACACAGACACACACACAGACACTCACACACACAGACACACACAGACACTTACACACACACACTTACACACACACACACACACACAGACACAGACGATTACACACAGACACACACACACACAGACACAGACACACACAGACACTTAGACACACACACACAGACACTTACACACACAAACAGACACTTACAAACACACACACACACACACACAGACACTAACACACACACACACAGACTTACACACTGACACTTATACACACATAGACACTTACAGACACTTAATCACACACAGACAGACACTTGTGCACAGACACTTATACAGACACACAGACACTTATACACACTTACACACACACACAGACACACACACACACAGACATACACCTAAACTTATACACACACACAGACACTTAAACACACACACACACAGACTTAGACACACACGCACACACACAGACACTTACACACAGACACTCACACACAGACACATACACACATACAGACACACACACACACACACACACACAAACATTTACACACACACACACTGACAGTTACACACACACACAGACACACGCGCACATTTACACACACACAGGCACTTACATACACACACACTTACACACACAAACACACACTTAGAGACACACACACATAGACACTTACACACAGACACTTACACACAGACACACACACACACACACAGACACTTACACACACACACACACACTTACACACAGACACACAGACACTTACACACACACACACACAGACACACACACAGAGAAACTTACACACACACACACACACAGACACTTACACACACACAGACACTTACACACACACACACAGACACTTACACACACACACGTACACATAGATAGACACTTACACACGCACAGAGACACTTACACACACACACACACTTGGACACACACACACACACACAGACACTTACACACACTTCCACACACACACAGAGACACTTACACACAGACACTTCCACAAACACACAGACACTTACACACACACACACACAGACACTTACACACGCACGCTTACACACACACACACACACACACACAGACACACACACACAGACACAGACACACACAGACACACACAGACAATTACACACACACAAACACACACACAGACACACACACAGACACTTACACACACAGACACACACACACAGACTCTTACACACACACACACACTTAGACATACACACACGCACTTACACACACACACTTACACACACACACACAGACACTTACACACAGACACTTCCACACACACACAGACAATTACACACAGACACACACACACACACACAGACACACACAGACACACACACACACACACAGATTTACACACAGACACTTATACACACATAGACACTTACAGACACTTAATCACACACACACAGACACTTGTGCACAGACACTTACACAGACACACAGACACTTATACACAGACACTTACACACACACACAGACACACACACACACAGACCTAAACTTACACACACACACAGACACTTAAACACACACACACACACACTTAGACACACACGCACACACACAGACACGTACACACAGACACTTACACACAGACACACACTTACACACACAGACACTTACACACACACACACACACTTACACACAGACACACAGACACACACACACACAGACACACACACAGAGAAACTTACACACACACACACACACACAGACACTTACACACACACAGACACTTACACACACACACACAGACACACACACACACTTACACATACATAGACACTTACACACGCACAGAGACACTTACACACACACACACACTTGGACACACACACACACACACAGACGCTTACACACACACACTTCCACACACACACAGAGACACTTACACACAGACACTTCCACACACACACAGACAATTACACACAGACACACACACAGACACTTACACACACACACACAGACACTTATACACACACTTATACACACACACACACACACACACACACAGACGCTTACACACAGACACACACACACAGACACAGACACACACAGACCCACACAGACACTTACACACACACACTGACACACACACACAGACACTTACACACACAGACACTTACACACACACACACAGACACTTACACACACACACCGACACTTACAAACACACACACACACACACACAGACACTAACACACACACACACACACGCACACACACACAGACACACACACACACTTAGACACACACAGACACTTACACACACACAAACACACACACAGACACACACACAGACACTTACACACACAGACACACACACACAGACTCTTACACACACACACACACTTAGACACACACACACGCACTTACACACACACACTTCCACACACACACAGAGACACTTACACACAGACACTTCCACACACACACAGACACACACACTCACACAGAAACACACAGACACTTACACAGACACACACACAGACACACACACAGACACTTATACACACATAGACACTTACAGACACTTAATCACACACACACAGACACTTGTGCACAGACACTTACAAAGACACACAGACACACACACACACAGACACACACCTAAACTTACACACACACACAGACACTTACACACAGACACTTACACACACAGTCACTTACACACACACAGACTCTTACACACACACAGACGCTTACAAACACACACACTCACAGACACCAACACACACACACTTACACACACATAGGCACTTACACACAGACACTTACACACAGACACACACTTACACTCACACACAGACACATACACAGACACATACACACACACACACACACACAAACATTTACACACACACACACTGACAGTTACACACACACACAGACACTTACACGCGCACATTTACACACACACAGGCACTTACATACACACGCACTTACACACACAAACACACACTTAGAGACACACACACACAGACACTTACACACAGACACTTACACACAGACACACACTTACACACACACACAGACACTTACAGACACACACACACTTACACACAGATACACAGACAGTTACACACACACACAGACACACACACAGAGAAACTTACACACACACACACACTTGGACACACACACACACACACAGACACTTACACACACACACTTCCACACACACACAGAGACACGTACACACAGACACTTCCACACACACACAGACAATTACACACAGACACACACACAGACACTTACACACACACACACACAGACACTTACACACACACGCTTACACACACACACACACACACACACAGACGCTTACACACAGACACACACACACAGACACAGACACACAGACACACACAGACACTTACACACACACACAGACACTTACACACACACAGAAACTTACACACACAGACACTTACACACACACACACAGACACTTACACACACACACAGACACTTACAAACACACACACACACACACAGAGACACTAACACACACACACACACACGCACACACACACAGACACACACACACACTTAGACACACACAGACACTTACACACACACAAACACACACACAGACACACACACAGACACATACACACACAGACACTTACACACAGACACTTACAGACAGACAATTACACACGCACACAGACAATTACACACAGACACACACACAGACTCTTACACACACACACACACTTAGACACACACACACGCACTTACACACACACACTTCCACACACACACACAGACACTTACACACAGACACTTCCACACACACACAGACAATTACACACAGACACACACACACACAGACACACACACACACACACAGACACACACAGAATCTTACACGCACACACACACACACAGACTTACACACAGACAATTATACACACATAGACACTTACGGACACTTAATCACACACACACAGACACTTGCGCACAGACACTTACACAGACACCCAGACACTTATACACAGACACTTACACACACACACAGACACACACACACACAGACACACACACACACAGACACACACCTAAACTTACACACACACACAGACACTTAAACACACACACACACACACACTTAAACACACACGCACACACACACTTAGACACACACGCACACACACAGACACTTACACACAGACACTTACACACAGACACACACTTACACTCACACACAGACACATACACACACACAGACACAGACACACACACACACACAAACATTTACACACACACACACTGACAGTTACACACACACAGAGACACTTACACGCGCACATTTACACACACACAGGCACTTACATACACACACACTTACACACACAAACACACACTTAGAGACACACACACAGACACTTACACACAGACACTTACACACAGACACACACTTACACACACACACAGACACTTACACACACACACACACACTTACACACAGACACACAGACACTTACACACACACACACACAGACACACACACAGAGAAACTTACACACACACACACAGACACTTACACACACACAGACACTTACACACACACACACAGACACTTACACACACACACTTACACATACATAGACACTTATACACGCACAGAGACACTTACACACACACACACACACTTGGACACACACACACACACAGAGACACTTACACACACACACTTCCACACACACACAGAGACACTTACACACAGACACTTCCACACACACACAGACAATTACACACAGACACACACACAGACACTCACACACACAGACACACACAGACACTTACACACACACGCTTACACACACACACACACACACACACAGACACAGACGATTACACACAGACACACACACACACAGACACAGACACACACAGACACTTACACACACACACACAGACACTTACACACACAAACAGACACTTACAAACACACACACACACACACACAGACACTTACACACACAGACACTTACACACACACTTTTACACACACACACACACACACACACACACACACACACACAGACGCTTACACACAGACACACACACACAGACACAGACACACACAGACCCACACAGACACTTACACACACACACAGACACTTACACACACACAGACACTTACACACACAGACACTTACACACACACACACAGACACGCACACACACACAGACACACACACACACACTTAGACACACACAGACACTTAAACACACACACACACACACTTAGACACACACGCACACACACAGACACGTACACACAGACACTTACACACAGACACACACTTACACTCACACACAGACACATACACACACACAGACACACACACACACACACACAAACATTTACACACACACACACTGACAGTTACACACACACACAGACACTTACACGCGCACATTTACACACACACAGGCACTTACATACACACACACTTACACACACAAACACACACTTAGAGACACACACACACAGACACTTACACACAGACACTTACACACAGACACACACTTACACACACAGACACTTACACACACACACACACACTTACACACAGACACACAGACACTTACACACACACACAGACACACACACAGAGAAACTTACACACACACACACACAGACAGACACTTACACACACACAGACACTTACACACACACACACAGACACACACACACACTTACACATACATAGACACTTACACACGCACAGAGACACTTACACACACACACACACTTGGACACACACACACACACACAGACGCTTACACACACACACTTCCACACACACACAGAGACACTTACACACAGACACTTCCACACACACACAGACAATTACACACAGACACACACACAGACACTTACACACACACACACAGACACTTATACACACACTTATACACACACACACACACACACACACACACACACAGACGCTTACACACAGACACACACACACAGACACAGACACACACAGACCCACACAGACACTTACACACACACACTGACACTTACAAACACACACACACACACACACAGACACTAACACACACACACACACACACGCACACACACACAGACACACACACACACTTAGACACACACAGACACTTACACACACACAAACACACACACAGACACACACACAGACACTTACACACACAGACACACACACACAGACTCTTACACACACACACACACTTAGACACACACACACGCACTTACACACACACACTTCCACACACACACAGAGACACTTACACACAGACACTTCCACACACACACAGACACACACACTCACACAGAAACACACAGACACTTACACAGACACACACACAGACACACACACAGACACTTATACACACATAGACACTTACAGACACTTAATCACACACACACAGACACTTGTGCACAGACACTTACACAGACACACAGACACACACACACACAGACACACACCTAAACTTACACACACACACAGACACTTACACACAGACACTTACACACACAGTCACTTACACACACACAGACTCTTACACACACACAGACGCTTACAAACACACACACTCACAGACACCAACACACACACACTTACACACACATAGGCACTTACACACAGACACTTACACAGACACATACACACACACACACACACACAAACATTTACACACACACACACTGACAGTTACACACACACACAGATACACGCGCACATTTACACACACACAGGCACTTACATACACACGCACTTACACACACAAACACACACTTAGAGACACACACTCTCAGACACTTACACACAGACACTTACACACAGACACACACTTACACACACACACAGACACTTACACACACACACACACACTTACACACAGATACACAGACACTTACACACACACATACACAGACACACGCACAGAGAAACTTACACACACACACACAGACACTTACACAGACACAGACACTTACACACACACAGACACTAACACACACACACTTACACATAGATAGACACTTACACACGCACAGAGACACTTACACACACACACACACTTGGACACACACACACACACACAGACACTTACACACACACACTTCCACACACACACAGAGACACGTACACACAGACACTTCCACACACACACAGACAATTACACACAGACACACACACAGACACTTACACACACACACACACAGACACTTACACACACACGCTTACACACACACACACACACACACACAGACGCTTACACACAGACACACACACACAGACACAGACACACAGACACACACAGACACTTACACACACACACAGACACTTACACACACACAGACACTTACACACACAGACACTTACACACACACACACAGACACTTACACACACACACAGACACTTACAAACACACACACACACACACAGAGACACTAACACACATACACACACACGCACACACACACAGACACACACACACACTTAGACACACACAGACACTTATACACACACAAACACACACACAGACACACACACAGACACATACACACACAGACACTTACACACAGACACTTACAGACAGACAATTACACACGCACACAGACAATTACACACAGACACACACACAGACTCTTACACACACACACACACTTAGACACACACACACGCACTTACACACACACACTTCCACACACACACACAGACACTTACACACAGACACTTCCACACACACACAGACAATTACACACAGACACACACACACACAGACACACACACACACACACAGACACACACAGAATCTTACACGCACACACACACACACAGACTTACGCACAGACAATTATACACACATAGACACTTACGGACACTTAATCACACACACACAGACACTTGCGCACAGACACTTACACAGACACCCAGACACTTATACACAGACACTTACACACACACACAGACACACACACACACAGACACACACACACACAGACACACACCTAAACTTACACACACACACAGACACTTAAACACACACACACACACACTTAAACACACACGCACACACACACTTAGACACACACGCACACACACAGACACTTACACACAGACACTTACACACAGACACACACTTACACTCACACACAGACACATACACACACACAGACACAGACACACACACACACACAAACATTTACACACACACACACTGACAGTTACACACACACAGAGACACTTACACGCGCACATTTACACACACACAGGCACTTACATACACACACACTTACACACACAAACACACACTTAGAGACACACACACAGACACTTACACACAGACACTTACACACAGACACACACTTACACACACACACAGACACTTACACACACACACACACACTTACACACAGACACACAGACACTTACACACACACACAGACACACACACAGAGAAACTTACACACACACACACACAGACAGACACTTACACACACACAGACACTTACACACACACACACAGACACACACACACACTTACACATACATAGACACTTACACACGCACAGAGACACTTACACACACACACACACTTGGACACACACACACACACACAGACGCTTACACACACACACTTCCACACACACACAGAGACACTTACACACAGA
>CM051662.1:39781929-39831929 GCA_028020825.1 Podargus strigoides
CTTACACACACACAGACACTTACACACACAGACACTTACACACACACACACAGACACTTACACACACACACAGACACTTACAAACACACACACACACACACAGAGACACTAACACACATACACACACACGCACACACACACAGACACACACACACACTTAGACACACACAGACACTTATACACACACAAACACACACACAGACACACACACAGACACATACACACACAGACACTTACACACAGACACTTACAGACAGACAATTACACACGCACACAGACAATTACACACAGACACACACACAGACTCTTACACACACACACACACTTAGACACACACACACGCACTTACACACACACACTTCCACACACACACACAGACACTTACACACAGACACTTACACAGACACATACACACACACACACACACACAAACATTTACACACACACACACTGACAGTTACACACACACACAGATACACGCGCACATTTACACACACACAGGCACTTACATACACACGCACTTACACACACAAACACACACTTAGAGACACACACTCTCAGACACTTACACACAGACACTTACACACAGACACACACTTCCACACACACACAGACAATTACACACAGACACACACACAGACACTTACACACACACACACAGACACTTATACACACACTTATACACACACACACACACACACACACACACACACAGACGCTTACACACAGACACACACACACAGACACAGACACACACAGACCCACACAGACACTTACACACACACACTGACACTTACACACACACAGACACTTACACACACAGACACTTACACACACACACACAGACACTTACACACACACACCGACACTTACAAACACACACACACACACACACAGACACTAACACACACACACACACACACGCACACACACACAGACACACACACACACTTAGACACACACAGACACTTACACACACACAAACACACACACAGACACACACACAGACACTTACACACACAGACACACACACACAGACTCTTACACACACACACACACTTAGACACACACACACGCACTTACACACACACACTTCCACACACACACAGAGACACTTACACACAGACACTTCCACACACACACAGACACACACACTCACACAGAAACACACAGACACTTACACAGACACACACACAGACACACACACAGACACTTATACACACATAGACACTTACAGACACTTAATCACACACACACAGACACTTGTGCACAGACACTTACACAGACACACAGACACACACACACACAGACACACACCTAAACTTACACACACACACAGACACTTACACACAGACACTTACACACACAGTCACTTACACACACACAGACTCTTACACACACACAGACGCTTACAAACACACACACTCACAGACACCAACACACACACACTTACACACACATAGGCACTTACACACAGACACTTACACAGACACATACACACACACACACACACACAAACATTTACACACACACACACTGACAGTTACACACACACACAGATACACGCGCACATTTACACACACACAGGCACTTACATACACACGCACTTACACACACAAACACACACTTAGAGACACACACTCTCAGACACTTACACACAGACACTTACACACAGACACACACTTACACACACACACAGACACTTACACACACACACACACACTTACACACAGATACACAGACACTTACACACACACATACACAGACACACGCACAGAGAAACTTACACACACACACACACACACAGACACTTACACAGACACAGACACTTACACACACACAGACACTAACACACACACACTTACACATAGATAGACACTTACACACGCACAGAGACACTTACACACACACACACACTTGGACACACACACACACACACAGACACTTACACACACACACTTCCACACACACACAGAGACACGTACACACAGACACTTCCACACACACACAGACAATTACACACAGACACACACACAGACACTTACACACACACACACACAGACACTTACACACACACGCTTACACACACACACACACACACACACAGACGCTTACACACAGACACACACACACAGACACAGACACACAGACACACACAGACACTTACACACACACACAGACACTTACACACACACAGACACTTACACACACAGACACTTACACACACACACACAGACACTTACACACACACACAGACACTTACAAACACACACACACACACACACACAGAGACACTAACACACATACACACACACGCACACACACACAGACACACACACACACTTAGACACACACAGACACTTATACACACACAAACACACACACAGACACACACACAGACACATACACACACAGACACTTACACACAGACACTTACAGACAGACAATTACACACGCACACAGACAATTACACACAGACACACACACAGACTCTTACACACACACACACACTTAGACACACACACACGCACTTACACACACACACTTCCACACACACACACAGACACTTACACACAGACACTTACACAGACACATACACACACACACACACACACAAACATTTACACACACACACACTGACAGTTACACACACACACAGATACACGCGCACATTTACACACACACAGGCACTTACATACACACGCACTTACACACACAAACACACACTTAGAGACACACACTCTCAGACACTTACACACAGACACTTACACACAGACACACACTTACACACACACACAGACACTTACACACACACACACACACTTACACACAGATACACAGACACTTACACACACACATACACAGACACACGCACAGAGAAACTTACACACACACACACAGACACTTACACAGACACAGACACTTACACACACACAGACACTAACACACACACACTTACACATAGATAGACACTTACACACGCACAGAGACACTTACACACACACACACACTTGGACACACACACACACACACAGACACTTACACACACACACTTCCACACACACACAGAGACACGTACACACAGACACTTCCACACACACACAGACAATTACACACAGACACACACACAGACACTTACACACACACACACACAGACACTTACACACACACGCTTACACACACACACACACACACACACAGACGCTTACACACAGACACACACACACAGACACAGACACACAGACACACACAGACACTTACACACACACACAGACACTTACACACACACAGACACTTACACACACAGACACTTACACACACACACACAGACACTTACACACACACACAGACACTTACAAACACACACACACACACACAGAGACACTAACACACATACACACACACGCACACACACACAGACACACACACACACTTAGACACACACAGACACTTATACACACACAAACACACACACAGACACACACACAGACACATACACACACAGACACTTACACACAGACACTTACAGACAGACAATTACACACGCACACAGACAATTACACACAGACACACACACAGACTCTTACACACACACACACACTTAGACACACACACACGCACTTACACACACACACTTCCACACACACACACAGACACTTACACACAGACACTTCCACACACACACAGACAATTACACACAGACACACACACACACAGACACACACACACACACACAGACACACACAGAATCTTACACGCACACACACACACACAGACTTACGCACAGACAATTATACACACATAGACACTTACGGACACTTAATCACACACACACAGACACTTGCGCACAGACACTTACACAGACACCCAGACACTTATACACAGACACTTACACACACACACAGACACACACACACACAGACACACACACACACAGACACACACCTAAACTTACACACACACACAGACACTTAAACACACACACACACACACTTAAACACACACGCACACACACACTTAGACACACACGCACACACACAGACACTTACACACAGACACTTACACACAGACACACACTTACACTCACACACAGACACATACACACACACAGACACAGACACACACACACACACAAACATTTACACACACACACACTGACAGTTACACACACACAGAGACACTTACACGCGCACATTTACACACACACAGGCACTTACATACACACACACTTACACACACAAACACACACTTAGAGACACACACACAGACACTTACACACAGACACTTACACACAGACACACACTTACACACACACACAGACACTTACACACACACACACACACTTACACACAGACACACAGACACTTACACACACACACACACAGACACACACACAGAGAAACTTACACACACACACACAGACACTTACACACACACAGACACTTACACACACACACACAGACACTTACACACACACACTTACACATACATAGACACTTATACACGCACAGAGACACTTACACACACACACACACACTTGGACACACACACACACACAGAGACACTTACACACACACACTTCCACACACACAGAGACACTTACACACAGACACTTCCACACACACACAGACAATTACACACAGACACACACACAGACACTCACACACACAGACACACACAGACACTTACACACACACGCTTACACACACACACACACACACAGACACAGACGATTACACACAGACACACACACACACACAGACACAGACACACACAGACACTTACACACACACACACAGACACTTACACACACAAACAGACACTTACAAACACACACACACACACACACAGACACTTACACACACAGACACTTACACACACACTTTTACACACACACACACACACACACACACACACACACAGACGCTTACACACAGACACACACACACAGACACAGACACACACAGACCCACACAGACACTTACACACACACACAGACACTTACACACACACAGACACTTACACACACAGACACTTACACACACACACACAGACACGCACACACACACAGACACACACACACACACTTAGACACACACAGACACTTACACACACACAAACACACACACAGACACACACACAGACACTTACACACACAGACACACACACACAGACTCTTACACACACACACACACTTAGACACACACACACGCACTTACACACACACACTTCCACACACACACAGAGACACTTACACACAGACACTTCCACACACACACAGACAATTACACACAGACACACACACAGACACACACACACACACACACACAGAAACACACAGACACTTACACAGACACACACACAGACACACACACAGACACTTATACACACATAGACACTTACAGACACTTAATCACACACACACAGACACTTGTGCACAGACACTTACACACACACACAGACACACACACACACAGACACACACCTAAACTTACACACACACACAGACACTTACACACAGACACTTACACACAGACACTTACACACATACACAGACACACACACAAACAGACATTTACACACACACTGACACACATACACACACAGACACTTACACACACACACACAGACAGTTACACACACACACACTGACACTTACACACGCACACAGACACTTACACACACAGACTTTCACACAGACACTTATACACACATAGACACTTACAGACACTTAATCACACACACCGAGACTCTTACACATAGACACACACACACACAGACACACACAGACACTTACACACAGACACTTACACACACACAGACACACAACACACTGACACACACAGACACTTACACACACACAGAGACACTTACACACAGACACTTACACACACAGACACAGACACACACAGACACTTACACACACTTACACACACACACACACACACACACACTCACACACATACACTTCTAAAAACACACACAGACACTTACACACGGAAACACACACAGAGACACACACACACAGAGACATTTACACGAACACACACTGAAACTTTCACGCACACAGACACTTACACAGACACACAGAGACAGTTACACACACACATTTACACACACACAGACACACACACACAGAGACTCTTTCACACACACACACACTTATACACAGACACTTACACACACAGACACTTGCACACACACAGACACTTACACACACACAGACGCTTACAAACACACACACTCACAGGCACTAACACACACACACACGCACACACACACAGACACACACACATTTAGACACACACAGACACTTACACACTGACACACACACAGAGACACAAACACACAAACATTTACACACACACACTGACAGTTACACACACACAGAGACACTCACACGCACACATTTACACACACACAGGCTCTTACACACACACACAGACACTTACACACACACACACGCACTTAGACACACACGCACACACACAGACACTTACACACAGACACTTACACACAGACACACACTTACACTCACACACAGACACTTACACACACACAGACACACACACACACACACACAAACATTTACACACACACACACTGACAGTTACACACACACACAGACACTTACACACAGACACTTACAGACACACAGACACTTACACACGCACACAGACACTTACACACACACACAAACAATTACACACAGACACACACACACAGACTCTTACACACACACACACACTTAGACACACACACACGCACTTACACACACACACTTCCACACACACACAGAGACACTTACACACAGACACTTACACACAGACACTTACACACAGACTCTTACACACATACACAGACACTTACACACACACACACACTTAGGCACACACACACACTTTCACACAGACACAGACACACACACAAACAGACATTTACACAAACACTGACACACATACACACACAGACACTTACACACACACACAGACACTTACACACAAAGACTTTCACACAGACACTTACACACACATAGACACTTACAGACACTTAATCACACACACCGAGACTCTTACACATAGACACACACACACACAGACACACACAGACACTTACACACAGACACATACACACACAGAGAGACACTTACACACAGACACACACACACACACACACACACACACTCACAAACAGACACTTACACACACACAGAGACACTTAAACACATACACTTCCACACACACACAGACACTTACACACAGAAACACACACAGAGACACACACACACAGAGACATTTACACACACACACACACAGACATTTACACACACACACACTGAAACTTACACACACACAAAGACACTTACACAGACACACAGAGACAGGTACACACACACATTTACACACACACACACACACTTACTCACAGAGACTTACACACACATACTGAGACACTTACACACACTTACACACACCCACAGACACTTACACACAGACACTTACACACACAGACACTTACACACACACAGACACTTACACACACACAGACGCTTACAAACACACACACTCACAGGCACTAACACACACACACTTACACACACACACACACACACAGACACACACACACACAAACATTTACACACACACACACTGACAGTTACACACACACAGAGACACTTACACGCGCACATTTACACACACACAGGCACTTACATACACACACACTTACACACACAAACACACACTTAGAGACACACACACAGACACTTACACACAGACACTTACACACAGACACACACTTACACACACACACAGACACTTACACACACACACACACACTTACACACAGACACACAGACACTTACACACACACACACACAGACACACACACAGAGAAACTTACACACACACACACAGACACTTACACACACACAGACACTTACACACACACACACAGACACTTACACACACACACTTACACATACATAGACACTTATACACGCACAGAGACACTTACACACACACACACACACTTGGACACACACACACACACAGAGACACTTACACACACACACTTCCACACACACAGAGACACTTACACACAGACACTTCCACACACACACAGACAATTACACACAGACACACACACAGACACTCACACACACAGACACACACAGACACTTACACACACACGCTTACACACACACACACACACACAGACACAGACGATTACACACAGACACACACACACACACAGACACAGACACACACAGACACTTACACACACACACACAGACACTTACACACACAAACAGACACTTACAAACACACACACACACACACACAGACACTTACACACACAGACACTTACACACACACTTTTACACACACACACACACACACACACACACACACACAGACGCTTACACACAGACACACACACACAGACACAGACACACACAGACCCACACAGACACTTACACACACACACAGACACTTACACACACACAGACACTTACACACACAGACACTTACACACACACACACAGACACGCACACACACACAGACACACACACACACACTTAGACACACACAGACACTTACACACACACAAACACACACACAGACACACACACAGACACTTACACACACAGACACACACACACAGACTCTTACACACACACACACACTTAGACACACACACACGCACTTACACACACACACTTCCACACACACACAGAGACACTTACACACAGACACTTCCACACACACACAGACAATTACACACAGACACACACACAGACACACACACACACACACACACAGAAACACACAGACACTTACACAGACACACACACAGACACACACACAGACACTTATACACACATAGACACTTACAGACACTTAATCACACACACACAGACACTTGTGCACAGACACTTACACACACACACAGACACACACACACACAGACACACACCTAAACTTACACACACACACAGACACTTACACACAGACACTTACACACAGACACTTACACACATACACAGACACACACACAAACAGACATTTACACACACACTGACACACATACACACACAGACACTTACACACACACACACAGACAGTTACACACACACACACTGACACTTACACACGCACACAGACACTTACACACACAGACTTTCACACAGACACTTATACACACATAGACACTTACAGACACTTAATCACACACACCGAGACTCTTACACATAGACACACACACACACAGACACACACAGACACTTACACACAGACACTTACACACACACAGACACACAACACACTGACACACACAGACACTTACACACACACAGAGACACTTACACACAGACACTTACACACACAGACACAGACACACACAGACACTTACACACACTTACACACACACACACACACACACACACTCACACACATACACTTCTAAAAACACACACAGACACTTACACACGGAAACACACACAGAGACACACACACACAGAGACATTTACACGAACACACACTGAAACTTTCACGCACACAGACACTTACACAGACACACAGAGACAGTTACACACACACATTTACACACACACAGACACACACACACAGAGACTCTTTCACACACACACACACTTATACACAGACACTTACACACACAGACACTTGCACACACACAGACACTTACACACACACAGACGCTTACAAACACACACACTCACAGGCACTAACACACACACACACGCACACACACACAGACACACACACATTTAGACACACACAGACACTTACACACTGACACACACACAGAGACACAAACACACAAACATTTACACACACACACTGACAGTTACACACACACAGAGACACTCACACGCACACATTTACACACACACAGGCTCTTACACACACACACAGACACTTACACACACACACACGCACTTAGACACACACGCACACACACAGACACTTACACACAGACACTTACACACAGACACACACTTACACTCACACACAGACACTTACACACACACAGACACACACACACACACACACAAACATTTACACACACACACACTGACAGTTACACACACACACAGACACTTACACACAGACACTTACAGACACACAGACACTTACACACGCACACAGACACTTACACACACACACAAACAATTACACACAGACACACACACACAGACTCTTACACACACACACACACTTAGACACACACACACGCACTTACACACACACACTTCCACACACACACAGAGACACTTACACACAGACACTTACACACAGACACTTACACACAGACTCTTACACACATACACAGACACTTACACACACACACACACTTAGGCACACACACACACTTTCACACAGACACAGACACACACACAAACAGACATTTACACAAACACTGACACACATACACACACAGACACTTACACACACACACAGACACTTACACACAAAGACTTTCACACAGACACTTACACACACATAGACACTTACAGACACTTAATCACACACACCGAGACTCTTACACATAGACACACACACACACAGACACACACAGACACTTACACACAGACACATACACACACAGAGAGACACTTACACACAGACACACACACACACACACACACACACACTCACAAACAGACACTTACACACACACAGAGACACTTAAACACATACACTTCCACACACACACAGACACTTACACACAGAAACACACACAGAGACACACACACACAGAGACATTTACACACACACACACACAGACATTTACACACACACACACTGAAACTTACACACACACAAAGACACTTACACAGACACACAGAGACAGGTACACACACACATTTACACACACACACACACACTTACTCACAGAGACTTACACACACATACTGAGACACTTACACACACTTACACACACCCACAGACACTTACACACAGACACTTACACACACAGACACTTACACACACACAGACACTTACACACACACAGACGCTTACAAACACACACACTCACAGGCACTAACACACACACACTTACACACACACACACACACACAGACACACACACACACTTAGACACACACAGACACTTACACACTGACACACACACAGAGACACACACACACACACATTTACACACACACAGGCTCTTACACACACACACACACACTTAGACACACACGCACACACACAGACACATACACAGACACATACACACACACAGACACACACACAAACATTTACACACACACACACTGACAGTTACACACACACACAGACACTTACACGCGCACATTTACACACACACAGACACTTACACACAGACACTTACACACAGACACACACTTACACACACACACAGACACTTACAGACACACACACACTTACACACAGACACACAGACAGTTACACACACACACAGACACACACACAGAGAAACTTACACACACACACACACACACGGACACTTACACACACACAGACACTTACACACACACACACAGACACTTACACACACACACTTACACATACATAGACACTTACACACGCACAGAGACACTTACATACACACACACACTTGGACACACACACACACACAGAGACACTTCCACACACACACTTCCACACACACACAGAGACACTTACACACAGACACTTCCACACACACACAGACAATTACACACAGACACACACACAGACACTTACACACACACACACACAGACACTTACACACACACACAGACACTTACACACACACAGACACTTACACACACAGACACTTACACACACACACACAGACACTGACACACACACACAGACACTTACAAACACACACACACACACACAGAGACACTAACACACACACACACACACGCACACACACACAGACACACACACACACTTAGACACACACAGACACTTACACACACACAAACACACACACAGACACACACACAGACACATACACACACAGACACTTACACACAGACACTTACAGACAGACAATTACACACGCACACAGACAATTACACACAGACACTTCCACACACACACAGACAATTACACACAGACACACACACACACAGACACACACACACACACACAGACACACACAGAATCTTACACGCACACACACACACACAGACTTACACACAGACAATTATACACACATAGACACTTACGGACACTTCATCACACACACACAGACACTTGCGCACAGACACTTACACAGACACCCAGACACTTATACACAGACACTTACACACACACACAGACACACACACACACAGACACACAGACACACACCTAAACTTACACACACACACAGACACTTAAACACACACACACACACACTTAAACACACACGCACACACACACTTAGACACACACGCACACACACAGACACTTACACACAGACACTTACACACAGACACACACTTACACTCACACACAGACACATACACACACACAGACACAGACACACACACACACACAAACATTTACACACACACACACTGACAGTTACACACACACAGAGACACTTACACGCGCACATTTACACACACACAGGCACTTACATACACACACACTTACACACACAAACACACACTTAGAGACACACACACAGACACTTACACACAGACACTTACACACAGACACACACTTACACACACACACAGACACTTACACACACACACACACACTTACACACAGACACACAGACACTTACACACACACACACACAGACACACACACAGAGAAACTTACACACACACACACAGACACTTACACACACACAGACACTTACACACACACACACAGACACTTACACACACACACTTACACATACATAGACACTTATACACGCACAGAGACACTTACACACACACACACACACTTGGACACACACACACACACAGAGACACTTACACACACACACTTCCACACACACAGAGACACTTACACACAGACACTTCCACACACACACAGACAATTACACACAGACACACACACAGACACTCACACACACAGACACACACAGACACTTACACACACACGCTTACACACACACACACACACACAGACACAGACGATTACACACAGACACACACACACACAGACACAGACACACACAGACACTTACACACACACACACAGACACTTACACACACAAACAGACACTTACAAACACACACACACACACACACAGACACTTACACACACAGACACTTACACACACACTTTTACACACACACACACACACACACACACACACACACACACAGACGCTTACACACAGACACACACACACAGACACAGACACACACAGACCCACACAGACACTTACACACACACACAGACACTTACACACACACAGACACTTACACACACAGACACTTACACACACACACACACTTAGACACACACACACGCACTTACACACACACACTTCCACACACACACAGAGACACTTACACACAGACACACACACAGACACACACACACACACACACACAGAAACACACAGACACTTACACAGACACACACACAGACACACACACAGACACTTATACACACATAGACACTTACAGACACTTAATCACACACACACAGACACTTGTGCACAGACACTTACACACACACACAGACACACACACACACAGACACACACCTAAACTTACACACACACACAGACACTTACACACAGACACTTACACACAGACACTTACACACATACACAGACACACACACAAACAGACATTTACACACACACTGACACACATACACACACAGACACTTACACACACACACACAGACAGTTACACACACACACACTGACACTTACACACGCACACAGACACTTACACACACAGACTTTCACACAGACACTTATACACACATAGACACTTACAGACACTTAATCACACACACCGAGACTCTTACACATAGACACACACACACACAGACACACACAGACACTTACACACAGACACTTACACACACACAGACACACAACACACTGACACACACAGACACTTACACACACACAGAGACACTTACACACAGACACTTACACACACAGACACAGACACACACAGACACTTACACACACTTACACACACACACACACACACACACACTCACACACATACACTTCCAAAAACACACACAGACACTTACACACGGAAACACACACAGAGACACACACACACAGAGACATTTACACGCACACACACTGAAACTTTCACGCACACAGACACTTACACAGACACACAGAGACAGTTACACACACACATTTACACACACACAGACACACACACACAGAGACTCTTTCACACACACACACACTTATACACAGACACTTACACACACAGACACTTGCACACACACAGACACTTACACACACACAGACGCTTACAAACACACACACTCACAGGCACTAACACACACACACACGCACACACACACAGACACACACACATTTAGACACACACAGACACTTACACACTGACACACACACAGAGACACAAACACACAAACATTTACACACACACACTGACAGTTACACACACACAGAGACACACACACACACACATTTACACACACACAGGCTCTTACACACACACACACACACTTAGACACACACGCACACACACAGACACATACACAGACACATACACACACACAGACACACACACAAACATTTACACACACACACACTGACAGTTACACACACACACAGACACTTACACGCGCACATTTACACACACACAGACACTTACACACAGACACTTACACACAGACACACACTTACACACACACACAGACACTTACAGACACACACACACTTACACACAGACACACAGACAGTTACACACACACACAGACACACACACAGAGAAACTTACACACACACACACACACACGGACACTTACACACACACAGACACTTACACACACACACACAGACACTTACACACACACACTTACACATACATAGACACTTACACACGCACAGAGACACTTACATACACACACACACTTGGACACACACACACACACAGAGACACTTCCACACACACACTTCCACACACACACAGAGACACTTACACACAGACACTTCCACACACACACAGACAATTACACACAGACACACACACAGACACTTACACACACACACACACAGACACTTACACACACACACAGACACTTACACACACACAGACACTTACACACACAGACACTTACACACACACACACAGACACTGACACACACACACAGACACTTACAAACACACACACACACACACAGAGACACTAACACACACACACACACACGCACACACACACAGACACACACACACACTTAGACACACACAGACACTTACACACACACAAACACACACACAGACACACACACAGACACATACACACACAGACACTTACACACAGACACTTACAGACAGACAATTACACACGCACACAGACAATTACACACAGACACTTCCACACACACACAGACAATTACACACAGACACACACACACACAGACACACACACACACACACAGACACACACAGAATCTTACACGCACACACACACACACAGACTTACACACAGACAATTATACACACATAGACACTTACGGACACTTCATCACACACACACAGACACTTGCGCACAGACACTTACACAGACACCCAGACACTTATACACAGACACTTACACACACACACAGACACACACACACACAGACACACAGACACACACCTAAACTTACACACACACACAGACACTTAAACACACACACACACACACTTAAACACACACGCACACACACACTTAGACACACACGCACACACACAGACACTTACACACAGACACTTACACACAGACACACACTTACACTCACACACAGACACATACACACACACAGACACAGACACACACACACACACAAACATTTACACACACACACACTGACAGTTACACACACACAGAGACACTTACACGCGCACATTTACACACACACAGGCACTTACATACACACACACTTACACACACAAACACACACTTAGAGACACACACACAGACACTTACACACAGACACTTACACACAGACACACACTTACACACACACACAGACACTTACACACACACACACACACTTACACACAGACACACAGACACTTACACACACACACACACAGACACACACACAGAGAAACTTACACACACACACACAGACACTTACACACACACACACACTTACACACACACACACAGACACTTACACACACACACTTACACATACATAGACACTTATACACGCACAGAGACACTTACACACACACACACACACTTGGACACACACACACACACAGAGACACTTACACACACACACTTCCACACACACAGAGACACTTACACACAGACACTTCCACACACACACAGACAATTACACACAGACACACACACAGACACTCACACACACAGACACACACAGACACTTACACACACACGCTTACACACACACACACACACACAGACACAGACGATTACACACAGACACACACACACACAGACACAGACACACACAGACACTTACACACACACACACAGACACTTACACACACAAACAGACACTTACAAACACACACACACACACACACAGACACTTACACACACAGACACTTACACACACACTTTTACACACACACACACACACACACACACACACACACACACAGACGCTTACACACAGACACACACACACAGACACAGACACACACAGACCCACACAGACACTTACACACACACACAGACACTTACACACACACAGACACTTACACACACAGACACTTACACACACACACACACTTAGACACACACACACGCACTTACACACACACACTTCCACACACACACAGAGACACTTACACACAGACACACACACAGACACACACACACACACACACACAGAAACACACAGACACTTACACAGACACACACACAGACACACACACAGACACTTATACACACATAGACACTTACAGACACTTAATCACACACACACAGACACTTGTGCACAGACACTTACACACACACACAGACACACACACACACAGACACACACCTAAACTTACACACACACACAGACACTTACACACAGACACTTACACACAGACACTTACACACATACACAGACACACACACAAACAGACATTTACACACACACTGACACACATACACACACAGACACTTACACACACACACACAGACAGTTACACACACACACACTGACACTTACACACGCACACAGACACTTACACACACAGACTTTCACACAGACACTTATACACACATAGACACTTACAGACACTTAATCACACACACCGAGACTCTTACACATAGACACACACACACAGAGACACACACAGACACTTACACACAGACACTTACACACACACAGACACACAACACACTGACACACACAGACACTTACACACACACAGAGACACTTACACACAGACACTTACACACACAGACACAGACACACACAGACACTTACACACACTTACACACACACACACACACACACACACTCACACACATACACTTCCAAAAACACACACAGACACTTACACACGGAAACACACACAGAGACACACACACACAGAGACATTTACACGCACACACACTGAAACTTTCACGCACACAGACACTTACACAGACACACAGAGACAGTTACACACACACATTTACACACACACAGACACACACACACAGAGACTCTTTCACACACACACACACTTATACACAGACACTTACACACACAGACACTTGCACACACACAGACACTTACACACACACAGACGCTTACAAACACACACACTCACAGGCACTAACACACACACACACGCACACACACACAGACACACACACATTTAGACACACACAGACACTTACACACTGACACACACACAGAGACACAAACACACAAACATTTACACACACACACTGACAGTTACACACACACAGAGACACTCACACGCACACATTTACACACACACAGGCTCTTACACACACACACAGACACTTACACACACACACACGCACTTAGACACACACGCACACACACAGACACTTACACACAGACACTTACACACAGACACACACTTACACTCACACACAGACACTTACACACACACAGACACACACACACACACACACAAACATTTACACACACACACACTGACAGTTACACACACACACAGACACTTACACACAGACACTTACAGACACACAGACACTTACACACGCACACAGACACTTACACACACACACAAACAATTACACACAGACACACACACACAGACTCTTACACACACACACACACTTAGACACACACACACGCACTTACACACACACACTTCCACACACACACAGAGACACTTACACACAGACACTTACACACAGACACTTACACACAGACTCTTACACACATACACAGACACTTACACACACACACACACTTAGGCACACACACACACTTTCACACAGACACAGACACACACACAAACAGACATTTACACACACACTGACACACATACACACACAGACACTTACACACACACACAGACACTTACACACAAAGACATTCACACAGACACTTACACACACATAGACACTTACAGACACTTAATCACACACACCGAGACTCTTACACATAGACACACACACACACAGACACACACAGACACTTACACACAGACACATACACACACAGAGAGACACTTACACACAGACACACACACACACACACACACACACACTCACACACAGACACTTACACACACACAGAGACACTTAAACACATACACTTCCACACACACACAGACACTTACACACAGAAACACACACAGAGACACACACACACAGAGACATTTACACACACACACACACAGACATTTACACACACACACACTGAAACTTACACACACACAAAGACACTTACACAGACACACAGAGACAGGTACACACACACATTTACACACACACACACACACTTACTCACAGAGACTTACACACACATACTGAGACACTTACACACACTTACACACACCCACAGACACTTACACACAGACACTTACACACACAGACACTTACACACACACAGACACTTACACACACACAGACGCTTACAAACACACACACTCACAGGCACTAACACACACACACTTACACACACACACACACACACAGACACACACACACACTTAGACACACACAGACACTTACACACTGACACACACACAGAGACACACACACACACACATTTACACACACACAGGCTCTTACACACACACACACACACTTAGACACACACGCACACACACAGACACATACACAGACACATACACACACACAGACACACACACAAACATTTACACACACACACACTGACAGTTACACACACACACAGACACTTACACGCGCACATTTACACACACACAGACACTTACACACAGACACTTACACACAGACACACACTTACACACACACACAGACACTTACAGACACACACACACTTACACACAGACACACAGACAGTTACACACACACACAGACACACACACAGAGAAACTTACACACACACACACACACACGGACACTTACACAGACACAGACACTTACACACACACAGACACTAACACACACACACTTACACATAGATAGACACTTACACACGCACAGAGACACTTACACACACACACACACTTGGACACACACACACACACACAGACACTTACACACACACACTTCCACACACACACAGAGACACGTACACACAGACACTTCCACACACACACAGACAATTACACACAGACACACACACAGACACTTACACACACACACACACAGACACTTACACACACACGCTTACACACACACACACACACACACACAGACGCTTACACACAGACACACACACACAGACACAGACACACAGACACACACAGACACTTACACACACACACAGACACTTACACACACACAGAAACTTACACACACAGACACTTACACACACACACACAGACACTTACACACACACACAGACACTTACAAACACACACACACACACACAGAGACACTAACACACACACACACACACGCACACACACACAGACACACACACACACTTAGACACACACAGACACTTACACACACACAAACACACACACAGACACACACACAGACACATACACACACAGACACTTACACACAGACACTTACAGACAGACAATTACACACGCACACAGACAATTACACACAGACACACACACAGACTCTTACACACACACACACACTTAGACACACACACACGCACTTACACACACACACTTCCACACACACACACAGACACTTCCACACAGACACTTCCACACACACACAGACAATTACACACAGACACACACACACACAGACACACACACACACACACAGACACACACAGAATCTTACACGCACACACACACACACAGACTTACACACAGACAATTATACACACATAGACACTTACGGACACTTAATCACACACACACAGACACTTGCGCACAGACACTTACACAGACACCCAGACACTTATACACAGACACTTACACACACACACAGACACACACACACACAGACACACACACACACAGACACACACCTAAACTTACACACACACACAGACACTTAAACACACACACACACACACACTTAAACACACACGCACACACACACTTAGACACACACGCACACACACAGACACTTACACACAGACACTTACACACAGACACACACTTACACTCACACACAGACACATACACACACACAGACACAGACACACACACACACACAAACATTTACACACACACACACTGACAGTTACACACACACAGAGACACTTACACGCGCACATTTACACACACACAGGCACTTACATACACACACACTTACACACACAAACACACACTTAGAGACACACACACAGACACTTACACACAGACACTTACACACAGACACACACTTACACACACACACAGACACTTACACACACACACACACACTTACACACAGACACACAGACACTTACACACACACACACACAGACACACACACAGAGAAACTTACACACACACACACAGACACTTACACACACACAGACACTTACACACACACACACAGACACTTACACACACACACTTACACATACATAGACACTTATACACGCACAGAGACACTTACACACACACACACACACTTGGACACACACACACACACAGAGACACTTACACACACACACTTCCACACACACACAGAGACACTTACACACAGACACTTCCACACACACACAGACAATTACACACAGACACACACACAGACACTCACACACACAGACACACACAGACACTTACACACACACGCTTACACACACACACACACACACACACAGACACAGACGATTACACAGAGACACACACACACACAGACACAGACACACACAGACACTTACACACACACACACAGACACTTACACACACAAACAGACACTTACAAACACACACACACACACACACAGACACTTACACACACAGACACTTACACACACACTTTTACACACACACACACACACACACACACACACACACACACACACAGACGCTTACACACAGACACACACACACAGACACAGACACACACAGACCCACACAGACACTTACACACACACACAGACACTTACACACACACAGACACTTACACACACAGACACTTACACACACACACACAGACACGCACACACACACAGACACACACACACACACTTAGACACACACAGACACTTAAACACACACACACACACACTTAGACACACACGCACACACACAGACACGTACACACAGACACTTACACACAGACACACACTTACACTCACACACAGACACATACACACACACAGACACACACACACACACACACAAACATTTACACACACACACACTGACAGTTACACACACACACAGAGACTTACACGCGCACATTTACACACACACAGGCACTTACATACACACACACTTACACACACAAACACACACTTAGAGACACACACACACAGACACTTACACACAGACACTTACACACAGACACACACTTACACACACAGACACTTACACACACACACACACACTTACACACAGACACACAGACACTTACACACACACACAGACACACACACAGAGAAACTTACACACACACACACACAGACAGACACTTACACACACACAGACACTTACACACACACACACAGACACACACACACACTTACACATACATAGACACTTACACACGCACAGAGACACTTACACACACACACACACTTGGACACACACACACACACACAGACGCTTACACACACACACTTCCACACACACACAGAGACACTTACACACAGACACTTCCACACACACACAGACAATTACACACAGACACACACACAGACACTTACACACACACACACAGACACTTATACACACACTTATACACACACACACACACACACACACACACACACAGACGCTTACACACAGACACACACACACAGACACAGACACACACAGACCCACACAGACACTTACACACACACACTGACACTTACACACACACAGACACTTACACACACACACCGACACTTACAAACACACACACACACACACACAGACACTAACACACACACACACACACACGCACACACACACAGACACACACACACACTTAGACACACACAGACACTTACACACACACAAACACACACACAGACACACACACAGACACTTACACACACAGACACACACACACAGACTCTTACACACACACACACACTTAGACACACACACACGCACTTACACACACACACTTCCACACACACACAGAGACACTTACACACAGACACTTCCACACACACACAGACACACACACTCACACAGAAACACACAGACACTTACACAGACACACACACAGACACACACACAGACACTTATACACACATAGACACTTACAGACACTTAATCACACACACACAGACACTTGTGCACAGACACTTACACAGACACACAGACACACACACACACAGACACACACCTAAACTTACACACACACACAGACACTTACACACAGACACTTACACACACAGTCACTTACACACACACAGACTCTTACACACACACAGACGCTTACAAACACACACACTCACAGACACCAACACACACACACTTACACACACATAGGCACTTACACACAGACACTTACACAGACACATACACACACACACACACACACAAACATTTACACACACACACTGACAGTTACACACACACACAGATACACGCGCACATTTACACACACACAGGCACTTACATACACACGCACTTACACACACAAACACACACTTAGAGACACACACTCTCAGACACTTACACACAGACACTTACACACACACACACACTTAGACACACACACAGACACTTACACACACACACACACACTTACACACAGATACACAGACACTTACACACACACATACACAGACACACGCACAGAGAAACTTACACACACACACACACACACAGACACTTACACAGACACAGACACTTACACACACACAGACACTAACACACACACACTTACACATAGATAGACACTTACACACGCACAGAGACACTTACACACACACACACACTTGGACACACACACACACACACAGACACTTACACACACACACTTCCACACACACACAGAGACACGTACACACAGACACTTCCACACACACACAGACAATTACACACAGACACACACACAGACACTTACACACACACACACACAGACACTTACACACACACGCTTACACACACACACACACACACACACAGACGCTTACACACAGACACACACACACAGACACAGACACACAGACACACACAGACACTTACACACACACACAGACACTTACACACACACAGACACTTACACACACAGACACTTACACACACACACACAGACACTTACACACACACACAGACACTTACAAACACACACACACACACACAGAGACACTAACACACACACACACACACGCACACACACACAGACACACACACACACTTAGACACACACAGACACTTACACACACACAAACACACACACAGACACACACACAGACACATACACACACAGACACTTACACACAGACACTTACAGACAGACAATTACACACGCACACAGACAATTACACACAGACACACACACAGACTCTTACACACACACACACACTTAGACACACACACACGCACTTACACACACACACTTCCACACACACACACAGACACTTACACACAGACACTTCCACACACACACAGACAATTACACACAGACACACACACACACAGACACACACACACACACACAGACACACACAGAATCTTACACGCACACACACACACACAGACTTACACACAGACAATTATACACACATAGACACTTACGGACACTTAATCACACACACACAGACACTTGCGCACAGACACTTACACAGACACCCAGACACTTATACACAGACACTTACACACACACACAGACACACACACACACAGACACACACACACACAGACACACACCTAAACTTACACACACACACAGACACTTAAACACACACACACACACACTTAAACACACACGCACACACACACTTAGACACACACGCACACACACAGACAATTACACACAGACACTTACACACAGACACACACTTACACTCACACACAGACACATACACACACACAGACACAGACACACACACACACACAAACATTTACACACACACACACTGACAGTTACACACACACAGAGACACTTACACGCGCACATTTACACACACACAGGCACTTACATACACACACACTTACACACACAAACACACACTTAGAGACACACACACAGACACTTACACACAGACACTTACACACAGACACACACTTACACACACACACAGACACTTACACACACACACACACACTTACACACAGACACACAGACACTTACACACACACACACACAGACACACACACAGAGAAACTTACACACACACACACAGACACTTACACACACACAGACACTTACACACACACACACAGACACTTACACACACACACTTACACATACATAGACACTTATACACGCACAGAGACACTTACACACACACACACACACTTGGACACACACACACACACAGAGACACTTACACACACACACTTCCACACACACAGAGACACTTACACACAGACACTTCCACACACACACAGACAATTACACACAGACACACACACAGGCACTCACACACACAGACACACACAGACACTTTCACACACACGCTTACACACACACACACACACACAGACACAGACGATTACACACAGACACACACACACACAGACACAGACACACACAGACACTTACACACACACACACAGACACTTACACACACAAACAGACACTTACAAACACACACACACACACACACAGACACTTACACACACAGACACTTACACACACACTTTTACACACACACACACACACACACACACACAGACGCTTACACACAGACACACACACACAGACACAGACACACACAGACCCACACAGACACTTACACACACACACAGACACTTACACACACACAGACACTTACACACACAGACACTTACACACACACACACAGACACGCACACACACACAGACACACACACACACACTTAGACACACACAGACACTTACACACACACAAACACACACACAGACACACACACAGACACTTACACACACAGACACACACACACAGACTCTTACACACACACACACACTTAGACACACACACACGCACTTACACACACACACTTCCACACACACACAGAGACACTTACACACAGACACTTCCACACACACACAGACAATTACACACAGACACACACACAGACACACACACACACACACACACAGAAACACACAGACACTTACACAGACACACACACAGACACACACACAGACACTTATACACACATAGACACTTACAGACACTTAATCACACACACACAGACACTTGTGCACAGACACTTACACACACACACAGACACACACACACACAGACACACACCTAAACTTACACACACACACAGACACTTACACACAGACACTTACACACAGACACTTACACACATACACAGACACACACACAGACATTTACACACACACTGACACACATACACACACAGACACTTACACACACACACACAGACAGTTACACACACACACACTGACACTTACACACGCACACAGACACTTACACACACAGACTTTCACACAGACACTTATACACACATAGACACTTACAGACACTTAATCACACACACCGAGACTCTTACACATAGACACACACACACACAGACACACACAGACACTTACACACAGACACTTACACACACACAGACACACAACACACTGACACACACAGACACTTACACACACACAGAGACACTTACACACAGACACTTACACACACAGACACAGACACACACAGACACTTACACACACTTACACACACACACACACACACACACACTCACACACATACACTTCCAAAAACACACACAGACACTTACACACGGAAACACACACAGAGACACACACACACAGAGACATTTACACGCACACACACTGAAACTTTCACGCACACAGACACTTACACAGACACACAGAGACAGTTACACACACACATTTACACACACACAGACACACACACACAGAGACTCTTTCACACACACACACACTTATACACAGACACTTACACACACAGACACTTGCACACACACAGACACTTACACACACACAGACGCTTACAAACACACACACTCACAGGCACTAACACACACACACACGCACACACACACAGACACACACACATTTAGACACACACAGACACTTACACACTGACACACACACAGAGACACAAACACACAAACATTTACACACACACACTGACAGTTACACACACACAGAGACACTCACACGCACACATTTACACACACACAGGCTCTTACACACACACACAGACACTTACACACACACACACGCACTTAGACACACACGCACACACACAGACACTTACACACAGACACTTACACACAGACACACACTTACACTCACACACAGACACTTACACACACACAGACACACACACACACACACACAAACATTTACACACACACACACTGACAGTTACACACACACACAGACACTTACACACAGACACTTACAGACACACAGACACTTACACACGCACACAGACACTTACACACACACACAAACAATTACACACAGACACACACACACAGACTCTTACACACACACACACACTTAGACACACACACACGCACTTACACACACACACTTCCACACACACACAGAGACACTTACACACAGACACTTACACACAGACACTTACACACAGACTCTTACACACATACACAGACACTTACACACACACACACACTTAGGCACACACACACACTTTCACACAGACACAGACACACACACAAACAGACATTTACACACACACTGACACACATACACACACAGACACTTACACACACACACAGACACTTACACACAAAGACTTTCACACAGACACTTACACACACATAGACACTTACAGACACTTAATCACACACACCGAGACTCTTACACATAGACACACACACACACAGACACACACAGACACTTACACACAGACACATACACACACAGAGAGACACTTACACACACACACACACACACACACACACACACTCACACACAGACACTTACACACACACAGAGACACTTAAACACATACACTTCCACACACACACAGACACTTACACACAGAAACACACACAGAGACACACACACACAGAGACATTTACACACACACACACACAGACATTTACACACACACACACTGAAACTTACACACACACAAAGACACTTACACAGACACACAGAGACAGGTACACACACACATTTACACACACACACACACACTTACTCACAGAGACTTACACACACATACTGAGACACTTACACACACTTACACACACCCACAGACACTTACACACAGACACTTACACACACAGACACTTACACACACACAGACACTTACACACACACAGACGCTTACAAACACACACACTCACAGGCACTAACACACACACACTTACACACACACACACACACACAGACACACACACACACTTAGACACACACAGACACTTACACACTGACACACACACAGAGACACACACACACACACATTTACACACACACAGGCTCTTACACACACACACACACACTTAGACACACACGCACACACACAGACACAAACACAGACACATACACACACACAGACACACACACAAACATTTACACACACACACACTGACAGTTACACACACACACAGACACTTACACGCGCACATTTACACACACACAGACACTTACACACAGACACTTACACACAGACACACACTTACACACACACACAGACACTTACAGACACACACACACTTACACACAGACACACAGACAGTTACACACACACACAGACACACACACAGAGAAACTTACACACACACACACACACACGGACACTTACACACACACAGACACTTACACACACACACACAGACACTTACACACACACACTTACACATACATAGACACTTACACACGCACAGAGACACTTACATACACACACACACTTGGACACACACACACACACAGAGACACTTCCACACACACACTTCCACACACACACAGAGACACTTACACACAGACACTTCCACACACACACAGAGAATTACACACAGACACACACACAGACACTTACACACACACACACACAGACACTTACACACACAAGCTTACACACACACACACACACACACACAGAGACGCTTACACACAGACATACACACAGAGACACAGACACACACAGACACACACAGACACTTACACACACACACAGACACTTACACACACACAGACACTTACACACACAGACACTTACACACACACACACAGACACTTACACACACATAGACACTTACACACACAGACACTTACACACACACACACAGACACTTACACACACAAATAGACACTTACAAACACACACACACACACACAGACACTAACACACACACACACACACGCACACACACACAGACACACACACACTTAGACACACACAGACACTTACACACACACAAACACACACACAGACACACACACAGACACTTACACACACAGACACTTACACACAGACACTTACAGAGAGACAATTACACTCACACACAGACAATTACACGCAGACACACACACACAGACTCTTACACACACACACACACTTACACACACACACTTCCACACACACACAGAGACACTTACACACAGACACTTCCACACACACACAGACAATTACACACAGACACACACACACACAGACACACACACACACACAGACACACACAGACACTTACACACACACACACACAGACTTACACACAGACACTTATACACACATAGACACTTACAGACACTTAATCACACACACAGACACTTGTGCACAGACACTTACACAGACACACAGACACTTATACACACTTACACACACACACAGACACACACACACACAGACACACACCTAAACTTACACACACACACAGACACTTAAACACACACACACACACACATAGACACACACGCACACACACAGACACTTACACACAGACACTTACACACAGACACACACTTACACTCACACACAGACACATACACACACACAGACACACACACACACACACACAGAAACACACAGACACTTACACAGACACACACACAGACACACACACAGACACTTATACACACATAGACGCTTACAGACACTTAATCACACATACACAGACACTTGTGCACAGACACTTACACACACACACAGACACACACACACACAGACACACACCTAAACTTACACACACACACAGACACTTACACACAGACACTTACACACAGACACTTACACACATACACAGACACACACACAAACAGACATTTACACACACACTGACACACATACACACACAGACACTTACACACACACACACAGACAGTTACACACACACACACTGACACTTACACACACACACAGACACTTAGACACACAGACTTTCACACAGACACTTATACACACATAGACATTTACAGACACTTAATCACACACACCGAGACTCTTACACATAGACACACACACACACAGACACACACAGACACTTGCACACAGACACTTACACACACACAGAGAGACACACACAGACACTTACACACACTTACACACACACACACACACACACACACACACTCACACACAGACACTTACACACACACAGAGACACTTAAACACATACACTTCCAAACACACACAGCCACTTACACACAGAAACACACACAGAGACACACACACACAGAGACATTTACACACACACACACTGAAACTTACACACACACACAGACACTTAGACAGACACACAGAGACAGTTACACACACACACACTGATACTTACACAGACACACAGACACTTACACACACACATTTACACACACACAGACACTTACACACAGACACACACACACAGACACTTACTCACACAGACACTTACACACACACAGACACACACACACAAACACACACACACACAAACATTTACACACACACACACTGACAGTTACACACACACACAGACACTCACACGCACACATTTACACACACTCAGGCTCTTACACACACACACAGACACACACACACACACACACACACACTTAGACACACACGCACACACACAGACACTTACACACACACTGACACTTTCACACAAGCACACAGGCACTTACACACACACACACACACACTTACACACAGACTCTTACACACACACACAGGGACACTTACACACAGACACTTCCACACACACACACAGACACACACACAGGGACACACACACACACACAAACAGACATTTACATACACACACACTGACACACACACACACACAGACACACACAGAGACTTACACACAGACACAGACACACACAGACACACAGGAACACAGACACAGACACACACAGACACACACACACAGACAGACACTCACACACACACACACACAGACTTACACACAGACACTTACACAGACACACAGACACTTATACACAGAAACTTCCAGACACACACAGACACTTCCACACACACAGAGACACTTACACACAGACACTTCCACACACACACACACTTCCGCACACTAACGCACAATTACACGCAGACACTTACACACACACACAGACACTTACACACAGACATTTCCTCACGCACACAGAGACTTACACACAGACACACAGACACTTACAGACACACACAGACACTTACACACACTGTGACACTTACACACACACACACACACACACAGACACACACACAGAGACACTTAAACACAGACACTTCCACACACACACAGACGCTTGCACAGAGACACACACACACAGACAGACACGCACACACACACAGACACACGCAGACACTTACACACACACACACATACACTTCCACACACACACAGACACTTGCGCACAGAAACACACACAGAGACACGCACACACAGAGACATTTACACACTCACACACTGAAACTTACACACACACACACAGACACTTACACAGACACACAGAGACAGTTACACACACACACACTGACACGTACACAGACACACAGACACTTACACACACATTTACACACACACAGACACACACACACAGACTCTTACACACACACACACTTACACTGAGAGATTTACACACACTTACTGAGACACTTACACACACTTCCACACACACACAGACACTTACACACAGACACACACACACAGACACTTACACACACAGACACTTACACACACACAGACACTTACACACACACACAGACGCTTACAAACACACACACACACACACACAGACGCTTACAAACACACACACACACACACACAGACACTAACACACACACACTTACACACACACACACACACACACTTACACACACACAGACACTTACACACACACACACACAAACATTTACACACACACACACTGACAGTTACACACACACACAGACACTTACGCGCACACATTTACACACACACAGGCTCTTACACACACACAAAGACACTTACACACACACACACACACTTAGACACACACACAAACATTTACACACGCACAATCTCACAGTTACACACACGCACAGACACTTACACGCACACATTTACACACACACGGGCACTTACATACACACACAGACACTTACACACACACACACACACACTTAGACACACACACACACACAGACACTTACACACAGACACTTACACACAGACACTTACACACACACACAGACACACACACACACACACACTTACACACAGACACACACACAGAGACACTTACACATAGACACTTACACACACACACACACACTTACACACAGACACACACACACACAAACAGACATTTACACACACACTGACACTTACACACACACACAGACACTTAGACGCAGACACACACAGACACTCAGACACTTACACACAGGCACTTACACACACAAACTTACAGTTACAGACACAGACACGCAACACACAGACTCACACAGACACTTACACACACACAGAGACACTTACACAGAGACACTTACACACACTTACACACACACACACACACATACACACATACACTTCCACACACACACAGACATTTACACACACACACACTGACACTTACACACACACACAGACACAGACACAAACAGAGAGACAGTTACACACACACACACTGAGACTTACACAGACACTCAGACACTTACACACACATACTGAGACACTTACACACACTTGCACACACACAGACACACAGAGAGACACACACACAGAAACTTACACACACACACAGACACTTACACACACACACAGAGGCACTTACACACACACACTTACACATACATAGGCACTTACACACGCACAGAGACACTTACACACACACACACACTTGGACACACACACACACACACAGACAATTACTCACAGACACACACACAGACACTTACACACACACACACACTTGGACACACACACACACACACAGACACTTACACACACACACACAGACACTTACACACACACACAGACACTTACAAACACACACACACACACACACAGACACTAACACACACACACACACACGCGCACACACACACAGACACACACACCCACACACTCAGACACTTACACACACAGACACTTACACACGCACACAGAAACTTACACACACACACAGACAATTACACACAGACACACACACACAGACTCTTACACACACACACACACTTAGACACACACACACGCACTTACACACACACACTTCCACACACACACAGAGACACTTACACATAGACACTTCCACACACACACAGACACACACACACACTGACACACACCTAAACTTACACACACACACAGACACTTACAGACAGACACACACACACACACAGACAGACAGAGACACACACAGACACACAGACACTTACACACAGACACTTACACACAGACACTTACACACATACACAGACACACACACACACAGTTAGGCACCCACACACACTTACACACAGACACAGACACACACACAAACAGACATTTACACACACACTGACACACATACACACACAGACACTTACACACACACACACACAGACACTTACACACACACACACAGACACTTACACACACAGACTTTCACACAGACACTTATACACCCATTGACACATACAGACACTTTATCACACACACCGAGACTCTTACACATAGACACACACACACACAGACACACACAGACACTTACACACAGACACTTACACACACACAGAGACAGTTACACACAGACACTTACACACACACACACAGACACACACAGACACTTACAAACACACACACAGACACTAACAAACACACACACGCACACACACGCAGACACACACACACACACTTAGACACACACAGACACTTACACACACACAAACACACACACAGACACACACACAGAAACTTACACACACAGACACTTACACACAGACACTTACAGACACACAGACACTTACACACGCACACAGACACTTACACACACACACAGACAATTACACACAGACACACACACACACAGACTCTTACACACACACACACACTTACACACACACACTTCCCCACACACGCAGAGACACTTACACACAGACACTTCCACACACACACAGACAATTACACACAGACACAAACACACACACACAGACACACACAGACACTTCCACACACACACAGACACGCACACACAGAGACACACACCTAAACTTACACACACACACAGACACTTACAGACAGACACTTACACACACACACACAGACACACACAGACACACACAGACACACAGACACTTACACACAGACACTTACACACAGACACTTACACACATACACAGACACTTACACACACACACACACTTAGGCACACACACACACTTACACACAGACACAGACACACACACAAACAGACATTTACACACACGCTGACACACATACACACACAGACACTTACACACACACAGACAGTTACACACACACACACTGACACACACACACACAGACAATTACACACAGAGTTTCACACACTTATACACACATAGACACTTACAGACAGTTAATCACACACACACACACTCACACACAGACACTTACACACACACAGAGACACTTAAACACATACACTTCCACACACACACAGACACTTACACACAGAAACACACACAGAGACACACACACACAGAGACATTTACACACACACACACTGAAACTTACACACACACACAGACACTTAGACAGACACACAGAGACAGTTACACACACACACACTGACACTTACACAGACACACAGACACTTACACACAGACATTTACACATACACAGACACTTACACACAGACACACACGCACAGACACTTACACACACAGACACACACACACAGACACACACACACAGACACACACACACAGACACACACACACACACTTAGACACACACAGACACTTACACACTGACACACACACAGATACACACACACACACAAACATTTACACACACACACACTGACAGTTACACACACACACAGACACTCACACGCACACATTTACACACACTCAGGCTCTTACACACACACACAGACACTTACACACACACACACACACACTTAGACACACACGCACACACACAGACACTTACACACAGACACTTACACACAGACACAGACACTTACACACACTGACTCTTTCACACAAGCACACAGGCACTTACACACACACACACACACTTACACACAGACTCTTACACACACACACAGGGACACTTAAACACAGACACTTCCACACACACACACAGACACACACACACACACACACACACACACACAAACAGACATTTATACACACACACACTGACACACACACACACACAGACACACACAGAGACTTACACACACACACACAGACACTCACACACACAGACACACACACACAGACACTTACACACAGACACAGACACACACAGACACACACACAGACACTTACACACACACAGGCACTTACACACACACACTGACACACACAGACACACAGGAACACAGACACAGACACACACAGACACACACACACAGACAGACACTCACACACACACACACTCAGACTTACACACAGGTACATACACAGACACACAGACACTTATACACAGAAACTTACACACACACACACTTACACACACACAGAGACACTTACACACAGACACTTACACACACACACACACTTCCGCACACTAACACACAATTACACACAGACACTTACACACACACAGAGACACTTACACACAGAAATTTCCTCACACACACAGAGACTTACACACAGAGACACACACACAGACACTTACACACACACACAAACACAGACACTTACACACAGACACTTACAGACACACAGACACTTACAGACACACACAGACACTTACACACACTGTGACACTTACACACACACACACACAGACACACACACAGAGACACTTAAACACAGACAGTTCCACACACACACAGACGCTTGCACACAGACACACACACACACAGAGACACGCACACACACACAGACACACGCAGACACTTCCACACACACACAGACACTTGCACACAGAAACACACACAGAGACACACACACACAGAGACATTTACACACACACACACTGAAACTTACACACACACACACAGGCACTTACAGAGACACGCAGACAGTTACACACTCACACACAGACACTTACACAGACACACAGACACTTACACACACATTTACACACACACAGACACACACACAGAGACACTTAAACACAGACAGTTCCACACACACACAGACGCTTGCACACAGACACACACACACACAGAGACACGCACACACACACAGACACACGCAGACACTTCCACACACACACAGACACTTGCACACAGAAACACACACAGAGACACACACACACAGAGACATTTACACACACACACTGAAACTTACACACACACACACAGGCACTTACAGAGACACGCAGACAGTTACACACTCACACACTGACACTTACACAGACACACAGACACTTACACACACATTTACACACACACAGACACACACACACAGAGACTCTTACACACACACACACTTACACTGAGAGATTTACACACACATACTGAGACACTTACACACACTTCCACACACACACAGACACTTACACACAGACACACACACAGAGACACTTAGACACACAGACACTTACACACACACACAGACGCTTACAAACACACACACACACACACACAGACACTAACACACACACACTTACACACACACACACACACACACACACACTTACACACCCAGAGACACTTACACACACACACACTGACAGTTACACACACACACAGACATTCACACGCACACATTTACACACACTCAGGCTCTTACACACACACACAGACACTTACACGCGCACACACACACACTTAGACACACACGCACACACACAGACACTTACACACAGACACTTACACACAGACACAGACACTTACACACACACTGACTCTTTCACACAAGCACACAGGCACTTACACACACACACACACACTTACACACAGACTCTTACACACACACACAGGGACACTTACACACAGACACTTCCACACACACACACAGACACGCACACAGGGACACACACACACACACAGACACACACAGAGACTTACACACACACAGACACTCACACACACAGACACACACACACACACAGACACTTACACACAGACACAGACACACACAGACACACACACAGACACTTACACACACACAGGCACTTACACACACACACTGACACACACAGACACACAGGAACACAGACACAGACACACACAGACACACACACACAGACAGACACTCACACACACACACACTCAGACTTACACACAGGTACATACACAGACACACAGACACTTATACACAGAAACTTCCACACACACGCAGACACACACACACAGAGACACTTACACACAGACACATCCACACACACACACACTTCCGCACACTAACACACAATTACACACAGACACTTACACACACAGAGAGACACTTACACACAGACATTTCCTCACACACACAGAGACTTACACACAGACACACACACACAGACACTTACACACACACACAAACACAGACACTTACACACAGACACTTACACACAGACACTTACAGACACACACAGACACTTACACACACCGTGACACTTACACACAGACACACACACACACAGACACACACACAGAGACACTTAAACACAGACAGTTCCACACACACACAGACGCTTGCACACAGACACACACACACACACAGACACGCACACACACACAGACACACGCAGACACTTACACACACACACACACACATACACTTCCACACACACACAGACACTTGCACACAGAAACACACACAGAGACACACACACACAGAGACATTTACACACACACACACTGAAACTTACACACACACACACAGACACTTACATAGACACACAGACAGTTACACACTCACACACTGACACTTACACAGACACACAGACACTTACACACACATTTACACACACACAGACACACACACACAGAGACTCTTACACACACACACACTTACACTGAGATTTACACACACATACTGAGACACTTACACACACTTCCACACACACACAGACACTTACACACAGACACACACACACAGACACTTACACACACAGACACTTACACACACACAGACACTTACACACACACGCAGACGCTTACAAACACACACACACACACACACACACACACACAGACACTAACACACACACACTTACACACACACACACACACACACACAGACACTTACACACACAGACTTTCACACACTTATACACACATAGACACTTACAGACAGTTAATCACACACACCGAGACTCTTACACATAGACACACACACACACAGACACACACAGACACTTGCACACAGACACTTACACACACACAGACACTTACACACACAGACACACAACACACTGACACACACAGACACTTACACACACACAGAGACACTTACACACAGACACTTACACACACACACAGAGACACACAGACACTTACACACACTTACACACACACACACACAGAGACACTTAAACACATACACTTCCACACACACACAGACACTTACACACAGAAACACACACAGAGACACACACACAGAGAGACATTTACACACACACACACTGAAACTTACACACACACAGAGACACTTAGACAGACACACAGAGACAGTTACACACACACACACTGACACTTACACAGACACACAGACACTTACACACACACATTTACACACACACAGACACTTACACACAGACACACACGCACAGACACTTACACACACAGACACACACACACAGACACACACACACAGACACACACACACACACTTAGACACACACAGACACTTACACACTGACACACACACAGATACACACACACACACAAACATTTACACACACACACACTGACAGTTACACACACACACAGACACTCACACGCACACATTTACACACACTCAGGCTCTTACACACACACACAGACACTTACACACACACACACACACACTTAGACACACACGCACACACACAGACACTTACACACAGACACTTACACACAGACACAGACACTTACACACACACTGACTCTTTCACACAAGCACACAGGCACTTACACACACACACACACACTTACACACAGACTCTTACACACACACACAGGGACACTTAAACACAGACACTTCCACACACACACACAGACACACACACACACACACACACACACACACAAACAGACATTTACACACACACACACTGACACACACACACACACAGACACACACAGAGACTTACACACACACACACAGACACTCACACACACAGACACACACACACACAGACACTTACACACAGACATAGACACACACAGACACACACACAGACACTTACACACACACAGGCACTTACACACACACACTGACACACACAGACACACAGGAACACAGACACAGACACACACAGACACACACACACAGACAGACACTCACACACACACACACTCAGACTTACACACAGGTACATACACAGACACACAGACACTTATACACAGAAACTTACACACACACACACTTACACACACACAGAGACACTTACACACAGACACTTCCACACACACACACACTTCCGCACACTAACACACAATTACACACAGACACTTACACACACACAGAGACACTTACACACAGACATTTCCTCACACACACACAGACTTACACACAGAGACACACACACAGACACTTACACACACACACAAACACAGACACACACAGACACTTACACACAGACACACAGACACTTACAGACACACACAGACACTTACACACACTGTGACACTTAGACACACACACACACAGACACACACACAGAGACACTTAAACACAGACAGTTCCACACACACACAGACGCTTGCACACAGACACACACACACACAGAGACACGCACACACACACAGACACACGCAGACACTTCCACACACACACAGACACTTGCACACAGAAACACACACAGAGACACACACACACAGAGACATTTACACACACACACACTGAAACTTACACACACACACACAGGCACTTACAGAGACACGCAGACAGTTACACACTCACACACTGACACTTACACAGACACACAGACACTTACACACACATTTACACACACACAGACACACACACAGAGACACTTAAACACAGACAGTTCCACACACACACAGACGCTTGCACACAGACACACACACACACAGAGACACGCACACACACACAGACACACGCAGACACTTCCACACACACACAGACACTTGCACACAGAAACACACACAGAGACACACACACACAGAGACATTTACACACACACACTGAAACTTACACACACACACACAGGCACTTACAGAGACACGCAGACAGTTACACACTCACACACTGACACTTACACAGACACACAGACACTTACACACACATTTACACACACACAGACACACACACACAGAGACTCTTACACACACACACACTTACACTGAGAGATTTACACACACATACTGAGACACTTACACACACTTCCACACACACACAGACACTTACACACAGACACACACACAGAGACACTTAGACACACAGACACTTACACACACACACAGACGCTTACAAACACACACACACACACACACAGACACTAACACACACACACTTACACACACACACACACACACACACACACTTACACACCCAGAGACACTTACACACACACACACTGACAGTTACACACACACACAGACATTCACACGCACACATTTACACACACTCAGGCTCTTACACACACACACAGACACTTACACGCGCACACACACACACTTAGACACACACGCACACACACAGACACTTACACACAGACACTTACACACAGACACAGACACTTACACACACACTGACTCTTTCACACAAGCACACAGGCACTTACACACACACACACACACTTACACACAGACTCTTACACACACACACAGGGACACTTACACACAGACACTTCCACACACACACACAGACACGCACACAGGGACACACACACACACACAGACACACACAGAGACTTACACACACACAGACACTCACACACACAGACACACACACACACACAGACACTTACACACAGACACAGACACACACAGACACACACACAGACACTTACACACACACAGGCACTTACACACACACACTGACACACACAGACACACAGGAACACAGACACAGACACACACAGACACACACACACAGACAGACACTCACACACACACACACTCAGACTTACACACAGGTACATACACAGACACACAGACACTTATACACAGAAACTTCCACACACACGCAGACACACACACACAGAGACACTTACACACAGACACATCCACACACACACACACTTCCGCACACTAACACACAATTACACACAGACACTTACACACACAGAGAGACACTTACACACAGACATTTCCTCACACACACAGAGACTTACACACAGACACACACACACAGACACTTACACACACACACAAACACAGACACTTACACACAGACACTTACACACAGACACTTACAGACACACACAGACACTTACACACACCGTGACACTTACACACAGACACACACACACACAGACACACACACAGAGACACTTAAACACAGACAGTTCCACACACACACAGACGCTTGCACACAGACACACACACACACACAGACACGCACACACACACAGACACACGCAGACACTTACACACACACACACACACATACACTTCCACACACACACAGACACTTGCACACAGAAACACACACAGAGACACACACACACAGAGACATTTACACACACACACACTGAAACTTACACACACACACACAGACACTTACATAGACACACAGACAGTTACACACTCACACACTGACACTTACACAGACACACAGACACTTACACACACATTTACACACACACAGACACACACACACAGAGACTCTTACACACACACACACTTACACTGAGATTTACACACACATACTGAGACACTTACACACACTTCCACACACACACAGACACTTACACACAGACACACACACACAGACACTTACACACACAGACACTTACACACACACAGACACTTACACACACACGCAGACGCTTACAAACACACACACACACACACACACACACACACAGACACTAACACACACACACTTACACACACACACACACACACACACAGACACTTACACACACAGACTTTCACACACTTATACACACATAGACACTTACAGACAGTTAATCACACACACCGAGACTCTTACACATAGACACACACACACACAGACACACACAGACACTTGCACACAGACACTTACACACACACAGACACTTACACACACAGACACACAACACACTGACACACACAGACACTTACACACACACAGAGACACTTACACACAGACACTTACACACACACACAGAGACACACAGACACTTACACACACTTACACACACACACACACAGAGACACTTAAACACATACACTTCCACACACACACAGACACTTACACACAGAAACACACACAGAGACACACACACAGAGAGACATTTACACACACACACACTGAAACTTACACACACACAGAGACACTTAGACAGACACACAGAGACAGTTACACACACACACACTGACACTTACACAGACACACAGACACTTACACACACACATTTACACACACACAGACACTTACACACAGACACACACGCACAGACACTTACACACACAGACACACACACACAGACACACACACACAGACACACACACACACACTTAGACACACACAGACACTTACACACTGACACACACACAGATACACACACACACACAAACATTTACACACACACACACTGACAGTTACACACACACACAGACACTCACACGCACACATTTACACACACTCAGGCTCTTACACACACACACAGACACTTACACACACACACACACACACTTAGACACACACGCACACACACAGACACTTACACACAGACACTTACACACAGACACAGACACTTACACACACACTGACTCTTTCACACAAGCACACAGGCACTTACACACACACACACACACTTACACACAGACTCTTACACACACACACAGGGACACTTAAACACAGACACTTCCACACACACACACAGACACACACACACACACACACACACACACACAAACAGACATTTACACACACACACACTGACACACACACACACACAGACACACACAGAGACTTACACACACACACACAGACACTCACACACACAGACACACACACACACAGACACTTACACACAGACATAGACACACACAGACACACACACAGACACTTACACACACACAGGCACTTACACACACACACTGACACACACAGACACACAGGAACACAGACACAGACACACACAGACACACACACACAGACAGACACTCACACACACACACACTCAGACTTACACACAGGTACATACACAGACACACAGACACTTATACACAGAAACTTACACACACACACACTTACACACACACAGAGACACTTACACACAGACACTTCCACACACACACACACTTCCGCACACTAACACACAATTACACACAGACACTTACACACACACAGAGACACTTACACACAGACATTTCCTCACACACACACAGACTTACACACAGAGACACACACACAGACACTTACACACACACACAAACACAGACACACACAGACACTTACACACAGACACACAGACACTTACAGACACACACAGACACTTACACACACTGTGACACTTACACACACACACACACAGACACACACACAGAGACACTTAAACACAGACAGTTCCACACACACACAGACGCTTGCACACAGACACACACACACACAGAGACACGCACACACACACAGACACACGCAGACACTTCCACACACACACAGACACTTGCACACAGAAACACACACAGAGACACACACACACAGAGACATTTACACACACACACACTGAAACTTACACACACACACACAGGCACTTACAGAGACACGCAGACAGTTACACACTCACACACTGACACTTACACAGACACACAGACACTTACACACACATTTACACACACACAGACACACACACAGAGACACTTAAACACAGACAGTTCCACACACACACAGACGCTTGCACACAGACACACACACACACAGAGACACGCACACACACACAGACACACGCAGACACTTCCACACACACACAGACACTTGCACACAGAAACACACACAGAGACACACACACACAGAGACATTTACACACACACACTGAAACTTACACACACACACACAGGCACTTACAGAGACACGCAGACAGTTACACACTCACACACTGACACTTACACAGACACACAGACACTTACACACACATTTACACACACACAGACACACACACACAGAGACTCTTACACACACACACACTTACACTGAGAGATTTACACACACATACTGAGACACTTACACACACTTCCACACACACACAGACACTTACACACAGACACACACACAGAGACACTTAGACACACAGACACTTACACACACACACAGACGCTTACAAACACACACACACACACACACAGACACTAACACACACACACTTACACACACACACACACACACACACACACTTACACACCCAGAGACACTTACACACACACACACTGACAGTTACACACACACACAGACATTCACACGCACACATTTACACACACTCAGGCTCTTACACACACACACAGACACTTACACGCGCACACACACACACTTAGACACACACGCACACACACAGACACTTACACACAGACACTTACACACAGACACAGACACTTACACACACACTGACTCTTTCACACAAGCACACAGGCACTTACACACACACACACACACTTACACACAGACTCTTACACACACACACAGGGACACTTACACACAGACACTTCCACACACACACACAGACACGCACACAGGGACACACACACACACACAGACACACACAGAGACTTACACACACACAGACACTCACACACACAGACACACACACACACACAGACACTTACACACAGACACAGACACACACAGACACACACACAGACACTTACACACACACAGGCACTTACACACACACACTGACACACACAGACACACAGGAACACAGACACAGACACACACAGACACACACACACAGACAGACACTCACACACACACACACACAGACTTACACACAGACACTTACAGAGACACACAGACACTTATACACAGAAACTTCCACACACACGCAGACACACACACACAGAGACACTTACACACAGACACATCCACACACACACACACTTCCGCACACTAACACACAATTACACACAGACACTTACACACACAGAGAGACACTTACACACAGACATTTCCTCACACACACAGAGACTTACACACAGACACACACACACAGACACTTACACACACACACAAACACAGACACTTACACACAGACACTTACACACAGACACTTACAGACACACACAGACACTTACACACACCGTGACACTTACACACAGACACACACACACACAGACACACACACAGAGACACTTAAACACAGACAGTTCCACACACACACAGACGCTTGCACACAGACACACACACACACACAGACACGCACACACACACAGACACACGCAGACACTTACACACACACACACACACATACACTTCCACACACACACAGACACTTGCACACAGAAACACACACAGAGACACACACACACAGAGACATTTACACACACACACACTGAAACTTACACACACACACACAGACACTTACATAGACACACAGACAGTTACACACTCACACACTGACACTTACACAGACACACAGACACTTACACACACATTTACACACACACAGACACACACACACAGAGACTCTTACACACACACACACTTACACTGAGATTTACACACACATACTGAGACACTTACACACACTTCCACACACACACAGACACTTACACACAGACACACACACACAGACACTTACACACACAGACACTTACACACACACAGACACTTACACACACACGCAGACGCTTACAAACACACACACACACACACACACACACAGACACTAACACACACACACTTACACACACACACACACACACACACAGACACTTACACACACAGACTTTCACACACTTATACACACATAGACACTTACAGACAGTTAATCACACACACCGAGACTCTTACACATAGACACACACACACACAGACACACACAGACACTTGCACACAGACACTTACACACACACAGACACTTACACACACAGACACACAACACACTGACACACACAGACACTTACACACACACAGAGACACTTACACACAGACACTTACACACACACACAGAGACACACAGACACTTACACACACTTACACACACACACACACAGAGACACTTAAACACATACACTTCCACACACACACAGACACTTACACACAGAAACACACACAGAGACACACACACAGAGAGACATTTACACACACACACACTGAAACTTACACACACACAGAGACACTTAGACAGACACACAGAGACAGTTACACACACACACACTGACACTTACACAGACACACAGACACTTACACACACACATTTACACACACACAGACACTTACACACAGACACACACGCACAGACACTTACACACACAGACACACACACACAGACACACACACACAGACACACACACACACACTTAGACACACACAGACACTTACACACTGACACACACACAGATACACACACACACACAAACATTTACACACACACACACTGACAGTTACACACACACACAGACACTCACACGCACACATTTACACACACTCAGGCTCTTACACACACACACAGACACTTACACACACACACACACACACTTAGACACACACGCACACACACAGACACTTACACACAGACACTTACACACAGACACAGACACTTACACACACACTGACTCTTTCACACAAGCACACAGGCACTTACACACACACACACACACTTACACACAGACTCTTACACACACACACAGGGACACTTAAACACAGACACTTCCACACACACACACAGACACACACACAGACACACACACACACACACAAACAGACATTTACACACACACACACTGACACACACACACACACAGACACACACAGAGACTTACACACACACACACAGACACTCACACACACAGACACACACACACACAGACACTTACACACAGACACAGACACACACAGACACACACACAGACACTTACACACACACAGGCACTTACACACACACACTGACACACACAGACACACAGGAACACAGACACAGACACACACAGACACACACACACAGACAGACACTCACACACACACACACTCAGACTTACACACAGGCACTTACACAGACACACAGACACTTATACACAGAAACTTACACACACACACACTTACACACACACAGAGACACTTACACACAGACACTTCCACACACACACACACTTCCGCACACTAACACACAATTACACACAGACACTTACACACACACAGAGACACTTACACACAGACATTTCCTCACACACACACAGACTTACACACAGAGACACACACACAGACACTTACACACACACACAAACACAGACACACACAGACACTTACACACAGACACACAGACACTTACAGACACACACAGACACTTACACACACTGTGACACTTACTCACACACACACACAGACACACACACAGAGACACTTAAACACAGACAGTTCCACACACACACAGACGCTTGCACACAGACACACACACACACAGAGACACGCACACACACACAGACACACGCAGACACTTCCACACACACACAGACACTTGCACACAGAAACACACACAGAGACACACACACACAGAGACATTTACACACACACACACTGAAACTTACACACACACACACAGGCACTTACAGAGACACGCAGACAGTTACACACTCACACACTGACACTTACACAGACACACAGACACTTACACACACATTTACACACACACAGACACACACACACAGAGACTCTTACACACACACACACTTACACTGAGAGATTTACACACACATACTGAGACACTTACACACACTTCCACACACACACAGACACTTACACACAGACACACACACAGAGACACTTACACACACAGACACTTACACACACACACAGACGCTTACAAACACACACACACACACACAGACACTAACACACACACACTTACACACACACACACACACACACACACACACACTTACACACACAGAGACACTTACACACACACACACACAAACATTTACACACACACACACTGACAGTTACACACACACACAGACATTCACACGCACACATTTACACACACTCAGGCTCTTACACACACACACAGACACTTACACGCACACACACACACACTTAGACACACACGCACACACACAGACACTTACACACAGACACTTACACACAGACACAGACACTTACACACACACTGACTCTTTCACACAAGCACACAGGCACTTACACACACACACACACACTTACACACAGACTCTTACACACACACACAGGGACACTTACACACAGACACTTCCACACACACACACAGACACGCACACAGGGACACACACACACACACAGACACACACAGAGACTTACACACACACACACAGACACTCACACACACAGACACACACACACACAGACACTTACACACAGACACAGACACACACAGACACACACACAGACACTTACACACACACAGGCACTTACACACACACACTGACACACACAGACACACAGGAACACAGACACAGACACACACAGACACACACACACAGACAGACACTCACACACACACACACACAGACTTACACACAGACACTTACACAGACACACAGACACTTATACACAGAAACTTCCACACACACACAGACACACACACACAGAGACACTTACACACAGACACATCCACACACACACACACTTCCGCACACTAACACACAATTACACACAGACACTTACACACACAGAGAGACACTTACACACAGACATTTCCTCACACACACAGAGACTTACACACAGACACACACACACAGACACTTACACACACACACAAACACAGACACTTACACACAGACACTTACACACAGACACACACTTACACACACACACAGACACTTACACACACACAGACACTTACACACACACACACACACACACATTTACACACACACAATCTCACAGTTACAGACACGCACAGACACTTACACGCACACATTTACACACACAC